>SJYO01041852.1:18581072-18673403 GCA_006410555.1 Capra ibex
CCCCCCCCCCCCCCCCCCACAAGTCCTCACCCTTGAATGTATATGGGCACCGTCTAAGTACAACTACATACCGTTTTGGTTATATCATAACATTTCATTTTATTTCATTTTTTATGTATAATTTTTTTGGATGGATAATTTTACAATAATTTTTTTTTTTTTTCTTGACCTGTACCTTGTTGTCTGACCAAGGTTTATCCTTTTCCTCATGCAGTTCCGACATGTAACTGTGGGACGAATGAATTGAATACACATCTCACGTAGTACTCTTTACGACCCGACCTTCTTCGTGTTCGACCTTAGTTCTAACGGCGCTCTTTATATTATTGGAGTCTATACGTCTACTGTGGTGGGAATACCGTCTTTCACTTCTTCTTGATTTCTCGGAGAACTACTTTCACTTTCTCCTCTCGTTTTTACAACCGAATTTCGAGTTGTAAGTCTTTTACTTCTAGTACCGAAGACCAGGGTAGTGAAGAACTCTTTATCTATCCCTTTGTCACCTTTGTCACTGTCTGAAATAAAACCCCCCGAGGTTTTAGTGATGTCTGCCACTGACGTTGGTGCTTTAATTTTCTGCGAATGAGGAACCTTCTTTTCAATACTGGTTGGATCTGTCGTATCTGTCGTTTCGTCTCTGTAATGAAACGACCGTTTACAGGTGAATCAGTTCCGATACCAAAAAGGTCATCAGTACATACCTACACTCTCAACCTGATACTTCTTTCCACTCACGGTTTCTTAGCTACGAAAACTTGACACCACAACCTCTTCTGAGAGTTCTCAGAGAACCAAAAGCTCCTCTAATTTGGTCTGTTAGGATTTCCTTTAGTCAGGACTTATAGGTAACCTTTCTGACTACGACTTCGATTTCGAGGTTATGAAACCGGGGGACTACATTTCTTGACTGAATAACCTTTTCTGGGACTACGACCCTTACTAACTTCCGTCCTCCTCTTCCCCTGTTGTCTCCTACCCTACCGACCTACCGTAGTAGTTCAGTTACCTGTACTCAAACTCATTTGAGACCCTCAACCACTACTTGTCCTTCCGGACCACACGACGTCAGTTACCCCAACGTTTCTCAACCTGTACTGACTCACTGACTTGACTTGACTTGACTTATGACGTAACAGATCTACTCGGTGTTGAATAGGTAAGTGAACGACTTCTTGTAGAACTAACGAAGGTTCAAAACTGTTGATACTCATTTCGACGATGTTTAGAAACACCCGTAATCAAAAGTTGGAGACCAATTTATAGTTCCTTGTCCTAACGACCTATCATATCATTCTTTTACAAATCAAAATGTCCTTTAGTTGTTTGACAGAAGGTTTCACCGACATGGTAATGTGTAAGGATAGTTGTTACTTACTCTTAAGGACAACGTAAGACACTAAAACCTAAAACCGGTAAGATTATTCACTCATCATTGTAGAATAACAAAATTAAACGTTAAAGGTTTACTGTATACTACAACTTATGGAAAAACATCGTTGTACCACACTGAAATTACTTGTTAAACAAGTCTAGAAACGGGTAAAAAGTTAACTCAAAAATCAAAAGAATAATTCTCAAGAAACATATAAAACCCTTTACCAGAAAATAGTCTATACGGAACCATTATAATAGAGACATCGAACAGGATAAGAGAACTGTCACATGAAGTCTCTCGTCTTTAAAAAATATAATCACTACAGGTCGAATAACAAGAAAAATACCTAGTACGGAAACCATAAAATTTTCAGTAGTGTTATTGGTTCCAGTAGATCTAAAAGAGGATACAATAGAAGATCCCGAAAATATCAAAACGTAAAATATAATTCCAGATACTAGGTAATGACCAAAATTAAAAAACTTCAAACGTAGATCAAAGAAAGAAAGAAAGGAAAAATAAAAAATAAAAAAACCGTACACTTACCGGTCGACAAGGTCAATGGAAAAAAAAAAAGAAAATGGTTTTCTGATGTAAAATGGTTTTTCTGGTGTAAAAGAGGTAACATAAAAGAATCTAAACAACAGTTTCTAGTAACTAACATAAATACACCCAGACACAGACCCCAAAGATAAGACAAGATGACTAGATAAACAGATAAGAAAAGGGTTATTGGTGTGACAGAACTAATAATAACGAAGTATCATCCAGAACTCCAACCCATCACAGTCAGGAGGTTGAAAGGAGAAAAGGAAGTTATAACTCAACTGATAAGACCCAGAAAACGGAGAAGTATATTTGACATCTTAGTCAAACAGTTGTCATGTTTTTATTGACGACTGTGAAAGATTGTGGTATGTGTGTGTGTTTTTTTTTTTTTTTGAGTTTTTTTTTGACCCAATTTAAAGATTTACATTCTGGTCTTTGATATGTTAAGGATCTCCTTTTGTATCCGTTTTGTGAGAGACAGTATTAAGTGTCGTTCTAGGAGATACTGGGTGGAGGATCTCATTACCCTTTTTTTCGTTTTTATTTGTTTACCCTGGATTAACTTGAATTTTCTAAACCGTGTTACTACCTTTGATATTCGTTCCACTTTTCTGTCGGAAATCTTACCCTCTTTTATTATCGTTTACTTTGTTGATTCTTAATTAGAGATTTTATATGTTCGTCGAGTACGTCGAGTTATGGTCTTTTTATTCACTAGGTTAGTTTTTTACCCGGTTTCTTGATTTGTCTGTCAAGAGGTTTCTTCTGTATGTTTGTGTACTTTTCTACGAGTCGTAGTGAATAATAGTCTCTTTACGTTTATTTTTGGTGTTGCTCCATACGGCCAAGTCTTACCGACGGTAGTGTTTCAGATGTTTGTTATTTTCGACCTCTCCCACATCTCGTTTCCCTTGGGAGAATGTGACAACCAACCTTACGTTTGATCATGTCGGTGATACCTTTTGTCACACCTCTAAGGAATTTTTAGACCTTTATCTTGACGGTATTCTGGGTCGATAGGGTGACGACCCGTATGTGTGACTCCTTTGGTCTGACTCTCCCTATCCACATGGATTTACAAGTAACGTCGTGACAAATGTTATCGATGTTGTACCTTCGTTGGATCTACAGGTAGTAGTCTGTTTACCTATTCTTTCGACACCATGTATATATGTTACTTTATAATAATAAGTCGATATTTTTTCTTACGTAAACTCAGTCAAGATTACTCTACCTACTTTGACCTCGGATAATATGTCTCACTTCAGTCTTTCTTTTTGTGGTTTTGTCATATAATTACGTGTATATACCTTAAATCTTTCTACCATTGTTACTGGGATATACGTCTGTCCTTTTCTCTGTGTGTACATTTCTTGTTTGAAAACCTGAGACTCCCTCTTCCGCTCCCATTTCACTAAACTCTCTTATCGTGACTTTGTACATATAATAGTATACACTTTCTCTACTGGTCAGATTCAAACTACGTACTTTGTCCCGTGAGTTTCGACAACGTGACCCCGTTAGGTCTACCTACCCTACCCCTCCCTTCACCCTCCCCCCAACCCCTGTCCCCCTGTGTATATATGGGTACCGACTAAGTACAGTTACATACCGTTTTTGGTGGTGTCATAACATTTTATTAATCGGAGGTTAATTTTAATTAATTTTTTATTATTAAACGACTCTAAAAATAACCTTAACACAACTTAGATATTTAGTTCTCTCCCTCTTTACCGTAGAACTACCATAGTTCGGAAGGATAGACACTAGTACCTTATAGAGAGGTAAAGTAAGTAAGAACGAAGAAAGAAGTCTAAAAACGTCAAAAAGAAGTGTCTAGAATATGTATGGAATAATTTGAATTTGGGTTCATAAAGTAAAAGGGGTATGATTACATTTAACACAACAAAAGTTAAAGGTTAAGGTGAACAAGAAACTACCATATATCCTTTCAGGCCAAATATTCTTCCGTTACCTGAGAACACATGGTGGATATAGGAAGTTGAAACGACAACTTTTTGTTGTTGTCTAAAAGATATGTCAGTATAGTAGACACTTGTTTCTGTTGAAATAAAGAAGGAACGGATAGTGCTATAGAAAATAACAGAACAGAATGACGTAATTGATCCTAAAGGTCACATTAAAACTCTTCCTCACAGTCTCTCCTATAGGAACGGACCACGGACTAAAATCATCCTTTCGAAGATAAAAGAGTAGTAATTCATACAACAATAGACATCTAAACACCATCTATAAGAAATAGTTCAACTCTTACAAGGGGAGATGAGGATCTCAACAGTAGTACTTACCGACAACCTAAAACAGTTTACGAAAAAGACATAGATAATTATACTAGTGTCCTCAAAAGAAGAAATCGGACAATTACTGACACCTAGTGTTATTTGATTTTAAGACTTTCTCTACCTTTAGGGTCTGGTGGACTGGACGGAGAACTCTTTGGACATACGTCTAGTCCTTCGTTGTCACTCTCGACCCTGTACTTTGTTGTCTGACAAAGGTTTATCCTTTTCCTCATGCAGTTCCGACATATAACAGTGGGACGAGTAAATTGAATATACGTCTCACGTCGTACTCTTTGCGACCCGACCTTCTTCGTGTTCGACCTTAGTTCTAATGGTCCTCTTCATAGTTATTGGAGTCTATACGTCTACTGTGTGGGGAATACCGTCTTTCACTTCTCCTTGATTTTTCTTCTTTCACTTTCTCCTCTCACTTTTTCAACTGAATTTTGAGTCGTAAGTCTTTTGCTTCTAGTGCCAGGGTAGTGAAGTATCGTTTGTCTACCCCTTTGTCGCTTTTGTCACCGACTGACAAATAAAAACCCCAGAGGTTTTAGTGACGTCTACCACTAACATCGGTACTTTAATTTTCTGCGAATGAGGAACCTTCTTTTCAATACTGGTTGGATCTGTCGTATATTTTTCACCTCTGTAATGAAACAGTTGTTTCCAGGTAGATCAGTTCCGATGTCAAAAACGTCATCCGTACATACTTACACTCTCAACCTGATATTTCTTTCGACTCACGGCTTCTTAACTACGAAAACTTGACACCATAACCTCTTCTGAGAACTCTCAGGGAACCTGACGTTCCTCTAGGTCGGTCAGGTAGGATTTCCTTTAGTCAGGACCCACATGTAACTACAACTTCGACTTTGAGGTCATGAAACCGGTGGACTACGTTTCTCGACTGAGTAAACTTTTCTGGGACTACGACCCTTTCTAACTCCCGTCCTCTTCCCCTACTGTCCTCTACTCTACCAACCTACCGTAATGGCTGAGTTACCTGTACTCAAACCCACTTGAGGGCCTCAACCACTATCTGTCCCTCCGGACGTCAAGTACCCCAACGTTTCTCAGCTTGTGCTGACTCACTGACTTGACTTGACAATTACTTTACTTAATGTAATCAACTAAAAGTTTACAAATTGTTTCGACGCATGGACTCTATTTAAGGTGAACCAACACGGTAAATTCAAAAAATAATTAATGACCTAAGTTATACTATCATAAAACGATTCCTCGAAAAGTACATCCAAGTACTCTTTATAACCAGAGATCAAAAGAAAAGAACATTACCGATACAGACCAAACCCATAATTTCATTACAGCCGAAGTGTCTTACTTAATCATTCATAGATAGAAGGAGACACACAGAGAGAGAGACCTTTTCTGATATCTGTTAATAATTAATAACTAGACTAAAGAAATTCTATATCCGGATAGGTTTACAAGATAAAGAAGAACACAGTCAAAACCTGTCTAACGGAAAATTGCTTAACGGGTAAATTAGATCCAATATTTTAAACACCCGTATCTCAATAGGTATGATAATAAATAATAGAAAACCTACAGGTATCTCTAAATAGTACTACAGGGAAAAAACAAAGACTTCAACCATTAAACACACGGAGGGAAAGTAAGAAAAATATTTAAATTACAAAACTGACACGGTACGCCGAACGTCCTAGAATCAAGAGATTGGTCCCTGACTTGGACCTTAGTACAGTCACTTTTCATGACTTAACATTGGTGACCTAACGGTCCCTTGAGGGGAGATGAGATTTAAAATGATAAAGAAAAGAAGACGAATGAAACTTAAATTTCACTAGAAAAATGAAAGGATTCTATCCAATTTACTAATTAAAATCTAGAAAAAAAGGAAAGGTCATGGACGTAAGTTGCAGTATTTAAAAGGGTATTCGTGACGAAAGTAATGTAAGGTGTTTAAAAATTCAACACAAAAGTAAAAGTAATTCAAATTTTATAAAAAATTAAGGAGAATTCTCAAGAAGAAACTGGGTACATAATAAATCTTCACATACCAAATTAGAGTACATAAACATCTAAAAGATCGATAGAAATTAAGGTAACACCAGTTTCTTATATGAAACGTTCTAAAAATAAGAAAATTTGAATAATTCTACACAAAATGCCGGGTCTTCCATCAAATAGAGTCACTTACAAGGTACACTATCACTCTTCTTTTACATCAGACGACAACAACTTAATTTATCAAGTGACTACAGTTAATGTAGGTCCACTAACTACCACGACAACTCAAGTTGGTACAGGAATGACTAAAAGACGGACGACCCAGATAGGTAAAGACCCAGATAGGTATCTCCCCACAACTTCGGAGGTTGCCATGATCACCTAAATACATAAAGAGGAATTTCAAGATAGTCAAAAACGGAGTACATGATACTTCGAGACAACAACTGTGTATGTGTAATTCCTAAGAATACGGAAGAACTTATTGACTGGTGAAGTAGTACGTTGTGGAGAGAAATATGGAGTATGAATGACGAAACTTAGACGGTAGACTTTAATTATATCGATAGGATTGAAATAAAGTTCATGACAATCGATTAGAAAGAGGTAAGAAAATGAAATTTACATGGAGAGATAAATTTCTCCCAAAAAACCCCTTAAGAGACTGTCAGGTTACCAGTNTCTTTCAGAAATAGAGAGTAAGTGAAGATTTCCTATTTCAATGTCTTGTGTCTTAAGATCTAACCTTCCAAAAAAAGAGGAGTTGTGAATGCAAAGTAGGGTGATGTAAAAACGAATCTACTAAAGACTCCCCTTTGACCTACATTAAAAATGGAAACGAGGAGAAAAGTATTCTACAAAAGAAAGGAAGACCAAAGAAAGTTCTAAAAAAAGGAAACTAAAAGACATCAAACTTATATAATACGGATTCACATAAAAACAAACCAACCAAACCAAAACACAAAACCGTAATCCGAGGGACCACAAGGGACTCGAAGAAATTAGACACCAAATCATAAATTGTAACTGAACTCCATGAAGAGTTCAGAACTCAAATGGTCTTCGGTAGGACTAAGTGTTAGATCTTCAACAGAGATATATTTATTTTCAATTTCGGTATCATTTCTATTTACCCACTGCACTTTGTAAAACCTGTATGAACACTCTCGTAGTTGGGAATTCCATATATGACTCTTCCTCGGTAATTTTACAATAAAAAAAAAATTTTTCACTCGTCGTTCTTCTCTCAACAGTCAGGTTATTTCCGTAAAATTATTTTAGGTCGTAGGGATTGTCTCAAATTCTCATTTGGTCGTTTATTAGGTAGGAGAGAGAGAGAGATGTGAGACGAGGTGAGGTTTTTGTGTAGTTGACGTAGGTACAGGGGTTCTAAACAAGCATTACTACGAAAGATTCCGGGTGAGTTGAAGTGTAAGGTCCTACAGACCGAGATCCACTCACTAGTGTGGTAGTACTAATAGAGCCAACACTAGTACCGTAGACCAGGGTAGTGAAGCACCCTTTATCTACCTCTTTGTCACCTTTGTCACTGTCTGAAATAAAACCCCCCGAGGTTTTAGTGACGTCTACCACTAACGTCGGTACTTTAATTTTCTACGAATAAGGAACCTTTCTTTCAATATTAGTTGGATCTATCGTATAATTTTTCGTCTCTGTAATGAAACGGTAGTTTCAAGACAGATCAGTTTCGATACCAAAAAGGTCACCAGTACATTATCTACATTCTCAACCTGACACTTCTTTCGTTTCACGGTTTCTTAACTACGAAAACTTGACTCCACAACCTCTTCTGAGACCTCTCAAGGAACCTGACTTTCTTCCAGGTTGGTCAGGTAAGACGTCCTCCAGTCAGGACCCATAAGTAACCTTCCTGACTACGATTTCGACTTTGAGGTTATGAGACCGGTGGAGTACACTTCTCAACTGAGTAACCTTTTCTGGGACTACGACCCTTCCTAACCCCCGTCCTCCTCTTCCCCTGCTATCTCCTACTCTACCGACCTGCCGTATTGATTGAACTACCTGTACTCAAACTCATTTGAGGTTCTCAACCACTACCTGTCTCTCCGGACCGCACGACTCTAAGTACCCCAACGTCTCAGCCTGTACTGTCTCACTGACTTGACTTGACTTGACTATATGTGTGTGTTTTTTTAGTGAATTTAAACTAGTATCTGTATTTACACTTTCCATTTTGACATATTAAAGATCTTCTCATGTAACCTTTTTAAAAACGTATAACCGAGTACGTTTATAAAGAATCTTGTGTTTTTGTGATGAATATTTCCTCGTTTAATTATTACTTCTCAAATGACTTTAATTTTTAAATATGAGGAGATTATTGTGGTGATTCCTTTGTTTTTACGTTCTGTTTCTTACCTTAATTTATAAGAGTCGTGTATGGACCGTTTCATGAACATAGGTCTTATATATTTCTTGAGAACGGTTGTTTATCCTACTTTTATCGGGTTATTTTTATTTATTTTCTAAATTTGTTAAGTGTTTTCTTTAATATGTTTACCAGTTATTCTTGTTTTACGAGTTTTTTAATCACAACTTCATACACTTTTAAATTTGATGTAACTTTATTGTAACGTGAATTGATCCCTCCCCTGTATACATATGAACACCGACTAAGTACAACTACAAACTGTCTTTGGTCGTGTTACAACATTTCGCTAATAAAAGATTATTTAAAAAAATTTTTTACGAAGTCAATTAGACAAGTATTTTAGAATTTTTACGACTATCGACCCATGACCTGAACTTCAAAAGGGAGAAAATGTGAATAGACTCAAAAGGTTCAAAAACGGAACTCACACATAGTGAAGACTTCATCCTCTTCAAAAGGTATTTCATATATTAAAATGGACAAAAAAAAATTGAAGAAAACACCGTAAAAGGGGAAAAGAATCACAATATTCTGTACATAATAGAGGAACTGACTAAAGATTCAAAGAACTTCTGTATTAAATGAGTCAAGTATTACAGAATCAATGATCACGTCATTTGAACGTTTACTTTGTGGTTATTTTAATACTTCCCGAGATCATGGTGGTCTATAAATTTTTATAGTTTTTCAATAAGTGACTCCACAGTCACGTTCTTATTTGTCAGTCTATTTAAACAAAGGTTTTTCTTTGAACATTTAACTTCTTAAATATATCATTTCCACGATTAAATTCATATTTACTTTCTTTTTAAGTAGTTCTCAAGTACGACTCGGTTAAGTAAATCTAAGATATTTAAATATAATGTGTTTTATTAATCTCCATCTAAATTCTCAATTGATAATTTTCAGTTTGATATTTTTAGGTCCTTTCCTATTATTTACAAATAAACCAGAGATATATCTCTCTTTCACTTCCTGTCCCTTCGGACCACACGACGACAAGTATCCCAGCGTTTCTCGACCTGTGCTGACTCACTGACTTCCTGTGGTTGCAACCTATCTTAAGAGTTTCGTGTCTTTACCTGATTTATTATTTCCTTTTGTAAAAATACTTAGTTTTAAAATTTTACACACATAATACGTACATATATACTTGTATATCCAAGTATTTTTTATTTCCAGCTTTTAGTTCTTCCTTTTTAGTACATACTGTTCAATCATCTGATGGTCAGTGAGGAAAATACACATTTATCTAGTTTACTAATAAATTTTTTTATGGTTCTACGTTCACCTATGAATACGTTTTATATCTTGGTTTGTAAGGTGTTCTTTCTTTTATACATACTGATTGTATTTGTATTTTTAAAGGTGTAAGAATTATAACTTTTTATGATTATTTTTCTTTATCCAAAAAGACTATCAGTGAAACAAAAATTACTGATGTCAGTTACGATTACTCTCATCCTTTTTACTACTGTATCTATGACAAAATGTCAAGATCCTCAACACGGTTTAGTAAGTTTGAAAGACATCTCAATGAATCTTTAGTCAAAGTGAGATTGGTACAGAGATAGGAAGGAGGTCATTAAGAATGAATTCCTTTGGTCCGTTCAGTTTTAATATTTATTATATGTAATATTATAAGTTTTGTTACCTTTGTTAACAAAACTAATTTCATCAACGACTAATTCCTATAAACCTGTATAAGTTTACTACTTTATATTTTGTCGATAAATTTTAATATTTCGTAAAACTTTAGTACTCTTTTGTAAAATCTTATTCGTTTGTCATTTACAAGTTATATGCCACCGAAAGTGACCAATTTTTTTTTTTTTTTTGGATTTTATGTTTTGACGAATATACTGTACTAGAGATTCCATATTTTTAATAAAATTCTCTGAGTTTTCTTTATACGATTTTAAAATGGTCGAATACAGACTTTAACGTTACTAGAGGAAAGGAAAAAACACACTAAAATAATAACGATGTTTAATATCGTTCATTCACAGTAAACATACTAGTCTTCAATTTACAATAGTGATTTACTACAATAGAATAACAGGAACCCAGTTGTTAGTGTACGGACCGTCGGTAACAGACCTTTTGCTTGAGAAAGTGAACTCTTTCACGTCCAACTCGGTGGTTTCCAACCCCTTCAAGCATAATTCCATTTAAATTTAGAAACTTGAACACGAACACTTCCGTTCACATCCCTTTAGAATAAAGTACATAGTTCAACAAGGGTCACAAGGTCGTGAGGGTGATGACTATGACTTTGTCGATCAGGCATAGGGACGGACATACGAAAGACCGACTTAAGGTCCGTCTCGTCATTATGTCACCGATACCATGGCCTTTACAAAGTAAAGATACTAGTCATATTCACCTAACTCAGATAGGTGTTTGTTCTTTTGGACCCGATAATTGACTCTTCAAAATTTTGAAAGTTACGGTTAATTTAAAACGTTGTCAATTTGAGTTTGTGTAAAATGTAATAATTGAATTACAAAAGTTATACGACCAAATTTTAGCTAAAAGGGTCTCCAGACCCTTTTGTAAGGTGTTATGACCCGAATTTTAAAAACCAAAGAATTACCACCACGACACCTATGCACCAGTTTTAAGGAAGTAATTTATCTTATCTGAGAGTATAACGTTTTGATCAACTACTGTGTCCCATATGTCTCATCTAAAGTTTTTCGGATCAAATAAAGGCACAGACTTGTAGGTGGTAATCTCACCCACTCAGTAAAATTCAGAAACTCAGAGGGAAAGGTGTAGAAATTTAATTCCCATTAATGTGTACGGGACAACCTCTTCCGTTACCGTGGGGTGACGCCATGAGAACGGACCTTTTAGGGTACCTACTTCCTCGGACCATCCGACGTCAGGTACCCCAGTGCTTCTCAGCCTATGTTGACTCGCTGAAGTGAAAGTGAAAAGTGAAAGAACGTAACCTCTTCCTTACCGTTGGGTGAAGTCACAAGAACGGACCTCTTAGGGTCCCTACCCCCTCGTCCCCTCGGAACACCCGACGGTAGATACCGCAGCATGTCTCAGTCTGTGCTGACTTCACTGAATCGTCGTCGTTGTGGTCGTCATCGTTTGCACGGGACACAAAGAGACTTATAATAATATCCCTAGTTTACTCCGGTAAGTACATTTTTTTAATAAGTATTATTTAGAGTCTGTTTTCTTTTAAAGGTTTGATTAAATAGGGACCGGTGAATTAAGGATAGGTCTACTATAGATGTCCCTAGACTCCAAGAATACTAGTACGATATTTTCCTCATTAGGGTGACTTGATAGGGAAGTGGGGTCCGGTACTTCCTCGACCTTGACACCTCTCATAGCCACTACCTCACTCGAGTCACTTTGGTCCACCTTTACCTGGTGTTTTTAGAGACGTGTTCGTCGGGTGGTGGTTTTATGTAATCGTATAAATATCCTCTTTATTCAACCAAACGGAGACTTAACAAAATGGATTAGTGTATAGTACCATCATTTATATAGGTCACTAAGGTTCCCAGTGTGTCAAAGAGACGACAGTCACGATCGTTAGGTCTCTCCGTCACCGACTCGGTTCACTGATCAGTGTCACCTTGTTCTCAACTCTATCCTGGTCACATGAAGATTTATCTAATTTTAGAGGAATTCTTGTCCCCGAAGAAGAAAAGAAAGGTTTGTCTGTTACTTTGATATAATATTTGTAATTTGAAAGATTCACTGATCTAAAATTAACAATGACTTTGATTTTCTTTAATATTAATATACTGTGTTATCTTCACAATCGATTATACTTTTACCGTTAATATACCGTTATATTTACATAGTTTAGTTATTTTGAATGTTAAAACAAATATTTTATATACAGTCATTTTTGAAAAAAAGATTACTTAATAAACAGTCGTCTTTCCCTTTAAAATATTAGACCGTTCAAGTAAATAAGACTGTATCGACGTCTTCTTAAGTGACAAAGGAAAAAATAACTTTATGTCAACTGTGTGTGTGTTATGATGCGATGTCCCCAAGGGATCGTCAGGTCACCGATCCTGAGGTACGACAGGACGGTTGTCGGACCCAAGTTTCGGACTGACCCCTTGATTCTAGAATGTTCGACGTATCACACCGGATATTTTTATGTAGATACATACACACACATAGTCAAGTCAAGTCAGCGAGTCAACACAGGTTGAAAAACCCTGGGGTACCTGACGTCGTGGGGTCCGAAGGGACAGTTAGTGGTTTAGGGTCTCGAACGAGTTTGAGCACAGGTAACTTAACTACTACGGTAAGTTGGTATTGTAAGAGACAGTAGGGGAAGAGGAGGACGGAAGTTTGAAAGGTCGTAGTCCCAGAAAAGGTTACTCAGTAAAAAAACGTAGTACACCGGTTTCATAACCCTCAAAACCAAAGTTGTAGTCAGAAGGTTACTTATAAGTCCTGACTAAAGGAAATCCTAACTGAGCAAACTAGAGGATCGTCAGGTCCTTGAGAGTTCTCAGAAGAGGTTGTGGTGTCAAGTTTTCGTAGTTAAGAAGTCACGAGTCGAAAGAAATATGAGGTTGAGAGTGTAGGTATACACTGATGACCTTTTTTGTATCGAAACTGGTCTACCTGGAAACAACCGTTTCATTACAGAGATGAAAAATTATACAACTTATCAAACTAGCATCGAAAAGTAGGTTCCTCGTTCGCCGAAAATTAAAGTACCGAGATCAGTGGTAGACGTAACTAGAACCTCCGGTTCTTTTATTTCAGAGAGTGACAAAAGTAGTAAAGATGTAGAGAAACGGTACCTCACTACCCTGGTCTACGGTACTAGACCAAGTGTATCACTTATTATTACATTCTTTACGACTCTGTTCTCTTTTCAAATCTTTCTTATCATTTCTAACCACTTTCCATCGGTCTTTCTTGTATTTTCTTCCTGGTCTTTAAATCTGTTCTTAACACAATCCTGTCTTTGGATTCAGTTTGACGTTTTACCCATCAGTCACCGAGTCCGTCGATTTATTATGTACAGTAGACCAAAATCTTTGTCTTCATAGATCTCGTTCGAAAGAGTTAGAACGGTCAGTTAGACATTATCCATAAATGACCAACGGACGACAAGGAGTTCATGAAAGACACAACTACCTTTGTTACTACTCATTTTTACAAAATTTATTCTGTCACAGAGAGGTAGAGACTACCTCTGGACGGAAATGAATTTTTGAGTAAATAGGACAAAAAATTGAATGGTAAAATAGAAAGACGGAGGTATGAAAGTAAATTTTAAAAGTTAGACAAGAAAAACAAATTCGAATGAGAAAAGTTCCTTCGTAAAATTTGTTAATTTATAATGTAGTAACCAAAAACCTTTTAATACGTATTAATAACGAATTTTTGTAATGTATTATCATATTAATACTTCCATTCTTAATCGACTTTAAAATGTTACCGTCGTATCTACGAAAATTGAAAACTCATTTGTAGGAGAATCTTGTGAAAGAAAAGATAAGAAAAGGTAAGGTAGGGTAATAGACAGACACCTTAGATAGATGTGTATTAAATATTTTTTCCATATATCGGAATACGTTTACTCTAATATGAATTTAGTCACTAAAAGTTTTACATCAAACCGTTCTAGTGATCGTAGTTTGGTGAGTCTCAATGACCCTAGACGGAGACTCGATTACTTATGTTGGGGGGACAGACCCCAAAATCTGTCAAACTGAAGGGTAAAAATGGAATAAAAGGTAAAAACTAATTCATTACATTTACATATTGTTTTTTACTTTATATTCCTGGATATTACTCTTTCGTTAAAAAGCAAGGGTTGAAGTAATTTGTCTCCATATGTGTGAATTTTAAAGGACAAAAGTCTAGAAAACCATCAATGAGGTATCTTACTTCAGTATACGGATACGAAATAAATAGTCAAAATTTGTTTTATATAATTACGTAACGTATTCATTTCGGTTCAGAAAGAAAAAGAAGGAATTTTGAATAATAATAAACATCAAGATAACCAATGTGAATATTAAAATTTAACTTTACTACCTTCATTCTATTAATCATAAATCAAGAGAGTATAATTTTAAGTATAAGATTCTATCCTACATTATAAAAAGTTCTTTTTCGTTATTATCTTTACTTTTTACTTTTCTGTACTATCTTTTCTAACCCCCTAATTGTCCATCTAGTCCATGTTCTTCTTCCCTGGTTTTCCCAGTCCTCACCAAAGACGGAACGACGAGTAAAGGAACAGGACCCGTGAATCGCGTCAGGACAGAAGTCTATACCTTCACACTTTAGGATGGTTATTCCTGTCATGTCAAATCTAAATAATGAAGATAGTGTGATGAACTCACGTTAGAGTTTTTACTGTTTTACTAGAACCAAGTAAAGGTTTCGTTTGGTAAGTTACAGTGTCATTAGGTTCAGACACGGGGTTGGTGATTACGACTTCTTCGACTTTTCAAGATACTTCTGGATGTTCTGAGAGATCTTTATTATGTTTTTTTTTTTTTTTTTCAGGAAAAGTAGTATCTCCTGACCTTACTTTTTCATCTTTCAGTTCTCTACGGACCTCATTGTCCGTTCAAACCGGAACCTCATGTTTTACTTCGTCCCGTTTCAGATTGTCTCAAAGCGGTTCTCTTGTGACCAGTATAGTTCGTCAGAGAAGGTTGTTATGTTCTCTGTTGAGATGTGTACCTGTAGGGTCTACCAGTTATGACTTTAGTCTAACTAATATAAGAAACGTCGGTGTCTACCTCTTCGAGATATGTCAGTCGTTTTTGTTCTGGTCCTCGACTGACACCGAGTCTACTTGGGGAATAACGTTTTAAGTCTGAATTTAACTTTTTTCGTCCCTTTTGAGGATCTGGTAAGTCCATACTGGATTTAGTTTAGGGAATACTAATATGTCATTTTAACTGTTTATCTAACTTCCCTAATCAAGACTATCTCACAGTCTTCTGGATACCTTCCTCCAAGTTTTGAACCATGTCCTCCACCACTGATTTTGGTATGGGTTCTCTTTATTTCTGTTTTACCAACAGACTCCTCCGGAATGTTTATCGTCTCTTCTCTTCTCTTCTCTTCACTTTCCGTTTTCTCTTTTTCTTTCAACATGGGTAGACTTACGTCTCAAGTTTCTTATCGTTCCTCTCAATTCTTTCTGAAGGAGTCACTAGTTACGTTTCTTTATCTCCTTTTGTTATCTTACCTTTTCTGATCTCTAGAGAAGTTATTTTAATCTCCATGGTTCCCTTGTAAAGTACGTTTCTACCCGTGTTATTTCCTGTCTTTACCATACCTGGATTATCTTCGTCTTCTATAATCCTTCTCCACCTTTCTTATGTTCTTGATACGTTTTTCCAGAATTACTAGTTCTATTGGTGCTACCACACCAGTGAGTAGATCTCAGTGTAAAGGACCTCACACTTCAGGTCACTCTGAGTCCTTCCTAGGGATGTTTGTTCCGATCACCTCCACTACCTTAAGTTCGACTTGATAAGGTTTAGGACTTTCTATTACGACACTTTCACGACGTGAGTTATACGGTCGTTTAAGCTTTTTGAGTCGTCACCGGTGTCCTGACCTTGTCCAGTCAAAAGTAAGGTCAGGGTTTCTTCCCGTTACGGTTTCTTGCAAGTTTGATGGTGTGTTAACGTGAGTAACGTGTACGATCCTTCTATTACGAGTTTTAGGAAGTTTGATCAGAAGTTGTCATATACTTGACTCTTGAAGGTCTACATGTTCTACCTAAATCTTTTCCGTCTTCTTGGTTTCTAGTCTAATGGTTATAGACGACCTAGTATCTTTTTCGTTCCCTTAAGGTCTTTTTATAGATGAAGACGAAGTAACTGATGAGATTTCGGAAACTGATACACCTAGTGTTGTATATTGAATACTTAATACAAAGAACCTTTCTTTCTTTCTTTCTTCCTTCCTTCCTTCCTTTTCTTTCTTTCTTTTTCGTGTGTCAACACAGACTGAGAAATGTTAGGGTACCTGACATCGGACGGTTCGAGAAGACAGGTACCTTAAAAGGTCCATTCCTATGACCGCACCTAAGGGTAAATGAAGAGGTCCTCTAGAAGAACTGAGTCCAAAACTTGGACCCAGAGGACGTGACGTCCGTCGGAGAAATGGTAGACTCGGTCAGAATCTATTAATTTTATGAACTTTAGTATCCTAGTCCCTGAATCTGTGTCTTGCCTTACCACATTTTTTTATGATATTTAATAAAGATATAGTAATCGTCAGGTGTCAGTTTAGACTGGTTTAAAATAAGAGATCTCCAAAATTATTATAATGTTTTTCACAACTCTTTTTACTCTAGCGTCCCGTCTCTTAATGGTAGAGATAAGTGACTGGTGTTCGTAAATTATCCGTATGGTGTGAAATATCTTTTTAGGAGATCCGGACTTGTCTCTCGAAGATAGGGATCTCAACAATTATCACTACGGAAAATGAAATCCAAATAAAAAATTAGACAAATTTCGACGAACTCAGTCGAAAGTTATTATAATCTAGGAACTTCGTATCCTAGAACGAAAGATAGTTTCATTCTCACATAATTAATCGTCGCTCCCTTTAATAAATCAGTACCTTAATTATCGCTTTAAAATAAAATACTTTTAAGGGTTAACTAAGGGGTTTAACTGAAACGGTGCAATTATCTTATCAGGAGAGTGTTGACTGACGGTGTCGACTCTTCATTTCTGAAAAAAGGGTATCGAAAGGAACAGTCGATCTTAAAATTGTGACCTTTGAAGTCCTCTCTATTAATCTTTTAATTAATTGTAGTTTTCATTTTTCGTGACTTACCGAGTGGAACACAGTCACAATAGAGTTTTACGTACAACACCCACTCCTCGGACCACGTTGAGAGAGTCAAAACTCCGTAAAGGAAAGAGATTGATCGTCGAACGATTTTGCGAGGAGGTAGGAACCCTAAGAGGTCCGTTCTCACTACCTTACCCAACGGTAACGGAAGAGGTTTTTCGAAATAATGTGTTTCTCGACACTCGTTAGTTCGGAGCAGTGACCGGGTCCTAACTTAAGGAGAGGAGGTTTTCGGTTCTTAGGGTCGTAGCACCGAACATCGTCGTTGGAAAGTAGAACCACCGAGTAGGTCTTAAGAAGTTCTGTTCGTACATCTTCTCATATTTACGATGTGTTCTACGCTACCACTATGAAGAAAACTTACTACGACTTCATAGAAGACACTCGTGTTAGATCCCCCTAAATATTAGACATGAAAACCGTTCTTCTTTGTAAGGTACTGTCTTAAGACTTGGCCTTTTACCGGGAACTTCATAGTCATTATACTAGAGGTGTTCTGTACTTCCGTGTCCGTCACGACAGAAAGAAGAAGTGAGAATGTGGTAGAGATACACCTAGAGTTCGAAGGAAGTCAGTACAATCATACTTACTCGTTTAGCAGTGACCTTCTGATCCACTTCTACATTAAGAGGGAACGAGTAAACTCTCACCTGGGTTACAACATTAAGTGACCTTCTCAGTTCTATGGTTACAAATGAGTATGATGTTTCTGTCGCTGGTCAACCTTTTGGTTCTAGGGTCTATACATTTGTCCTATAGGGAGAAGGCACCACTCTAAGTGTTACCCTTACGGAGGGACAGAAAGTCTTCTAATTGGGAAGTCCTGCTTCCTTAAATGCATAAGATACACCCTTGTAGTCAACCTTTTTAGTGTTTCTTTCATCATGATTTTCACCCTCGAAAACAGTGTGGACACTACTTCATACTCTTCTTGTGGTGGTTATCGAAGAATTATACGTCACGCAATTCACAAAAAGGAATCGGTTAATAGTGTACCTTTCACCTATTATTATGTAAATAGAGACTTTTGTTACCCTTTCTTCAACCTAGAAACCCAGGAAAAGTATATTTGTCGTCTCATTTATAATGTCCTAATTTAAGTAGAATAGTTACACGTTAACTTTTAGACGACGACTTCGTTTGTACCTGTCCCTCTACCTGTTACTTTCTGCAGGAAGTATTTTACGTTTCACTTTTGCAAAATGAGAACACATTTGGACTTTTGTCAGAAAAGGGTCGTTTAGTTCTGAAGTGTCAGTGAACCAGGTCTCACCTTTCACCCTCAAGGAACGAGGACCGAATGAAACTCTTGAGGAGTGTTCTTTGTGATTAGTCATTCGGAGCTGAAAGTACCTTTCTTCTCGACTATTTGAGTACACTGAAGAGAAATTGACACTTCCTAGGAACAGAAAGTCTGTCACCCCTCATAAACACGTTATAAAGTAGTTTGTTTTCGTGGAATGAGTGATGGGTTTGTGACGTACATCTTCGTTCGGGTTCTCGCGGACGGTCCTATTAACAAGATCAAAACCACCGGTAGCATAGTCGTCAAAACAACAACAGCCACCGGGGAGCTCGACAATTTAGTGTTTCTACGTAGCTAAAGGTGTTTCTTTCCGTAGGTGGATGATTAGTCTTGAGATCGTCACGACTATGACGTCTTCTTTTACACCGAGAAAGTCTGATAGATGGGTTATGTCTTTCACTTCTGTCTTCAAAGATTGTGTTGTGTTTGTAGACATTATAGGATACTGGAGTGGAGGGGAAAGAAGTGAGACTAAGGTAGTTACCAAACAGTACTGGACTGTTAAGATGGTAAAGTTTTTCGACACTATGACATTTCTCTTATCAGTGTAACAGAGAAGTTTTTGTTTTTTAGTAAGAGCCCGGGGGGTGGACGTAGTTCTAATATTTACGGACCTATGGTTCCTTAGGTTAAGTCGAACCTATTTTCTTGAGAGAGTAAATAAATGTAAGGACGACGTTGGTCGGGTCCTCCGATGTCACTTCAAAGAAGATTCTTGAGTCTTCTTTGTTTAGTGATTCTCTACTAAGTTTTAGACTAGTTGATTACTACCCACTCGTCATCTGTTCTCTGGGTGGAGTTTTGTTCCCTGTGTATGTCTGACTTTCACTTCCCGACCTTTTTCTATATGGTACGTTTATCTCTGGTTTTCTTTCGTCCTCACCGTTATGAGTATAGGCTATTTTATCTGAAATTTTGTTTCCGACACTTTTCTCTGTTTCTTCCGGTGATGTATTACTAGTTTCCTAGTTAGGTTCTTCTTCTATATTGTTAATATTTATATATACGTGGGTTATATCCTCGTGGCGTTATACATTCTGTTTACGATTGTTCATACTTTCCCCTTTAGTTGTTATTGTGTTATTATCACCCTCTGACATTATAGGGTGAGTGTGGATACTTGTCTAGTTGATTTGTCTTTTAGTTGTTTCTTTACGTTTGAAATTTACTATGTAATCTGGTCAATCTGGATTAACTATAGATATCCTGTAAAGTGGGGTTTTGTTACTTAAAGTTGAAAAAGAGTTCACGAGTACCTTGTAAGAGGTCCTATCTAGTGTAGGACCCGGTATTTCGATTTGAACTATTTGAGTTTTTTTAGCTTTAGTAAGGTTCGTAGAAAAGCCTGGTTTTACGTCATTCTAATCTAGAGTTAATGTCCTCTTTTTGATAATTTTTAAGGTTGTATACCTCCAACTTGTTGTGTGAAGACTTATTGGTTGTTTAGTGTCTTCTTTAGTTTGTTCTTTAATTTTATACGTATCTTTGATTACTTTTACTTTTGTGTTCTTGGGTTTTGGACACCCTGTGATATTTTCGTCACGATTCTCCTTTCAAGTATCGTTATGTCCGTATGGAGTTCTTTGTTCTTTTTTCAGTTTATTTATTGGATTGAGGTGTGTATTTCGTTGATCTTTTCCTTCTTGACCTGTTGGGGTCTCAATCATCTTCCTTTCTTTAGAATTTTTAGTCCCGTCTTTATTTACGTTTGCTTTGTTTTCTCTGGTATCGTTTTTAGTTGTTTCGGTTTTCGACCAAGAAACTTTCCTATTTATTTTAACTGTTTGGTAATCGGTCTGAGTAGTTCTTCGTTTCTCTCTTTTTAGTTTAGTTATTTTAATCTTTACTTTTACCTCTCTAGTGTTGTCTGTTGTGTCTTTATGTTTCCTAGTATTCTCTGATGATAGTCGTCAACATACGGTTATTTTACCTGTTGCACCTTCTTTACCTGTTTAAGAATCTTTTCATGTTAAAAGGTTTTGACTTGGTCCTTCTTTATCTTTTAGAATTGTCTGGGTAGTGTTCGTGCCTTTAACTTTGCCATTAGTCTTTAGAAGGTCGTTTGTTTTCGGGTCCAGGTCTGCCGAAGTGTCGACTTAAGATGGTTTTTAAAGCTCTTCTCGATTGTGGATAGGAGGAGTTTGAGAAGGTCTTTTAACGTCTCCTTCCATTTGAAGGTTTGAGTAAGATACTCCGGTGGTAGTGGGATTATGGTTTTGAACTGTCTCTATGATGTTTTTTTCTTCTGATGTACGGTTATAGTGACTACTTGTATCTACGTTTTTAGGAGTTGTTTTAAGATCGTTAGTCTTAGGTTGTTGTGTAAATTTTCTAGTATGTGGTACTGGTTCACCCGAAATAGGGTCCCTACGTTCCTAAGAAGTTATAGGCGTTTAGTTAGTTACATTAAGTGGTGTAATTGTTTAACTTTTTATTTTCGGTATACTAATAGAGTTATCTACGTCTCTTCCGGAAACTGTTTTAAGTTATAGGTAAATACTATTTTCGAGAGGTCTTTCGTCCTTATCTTCCTTGTATGGAGTTGTATTATTTTCGATATATACTGTTTGGGTGTCGTTTGTAATAGGAGTTACCACTTTTTAACTTTCGTAAAGGGGATTTCAGTCCTTGTTCTGTTCCCACGGGTGAAAGTGGTGATGATAAGTTGTAGCAAGACCTTCAAAACCGGTGTCGTTAGTCTCGTCTTTTTCTTTATTTTCCTTAGGTTTAACCTTTTCTTTTTCATTTTGAGAGTGACAAACGTCTACTGTACTAGGAGATGTATCTTTTGGGATTTCTGAGGTGGTCTTTTAATGATCTCGATTAGTTACTTATATCATTTCAACGTCCTATATTTTAGTTGTGAGTCTTTAGGGAACGTAAGGATATGTGACTATTACTCTTTCGTCCTTTTCTTTAATTCCTTTGTTAAGGTAAGTGGTAACGTTGTTTTTCTTATTTTATGAATCCTTATACAGATGGATTTCTTTGATTTCTGGATATATATCTTTTGATATTTTGTGACTACTTCCTTTAGTTTCTCCTGTGATTATCTACCTCTTTATATGGTACAAGTACCTAGTCTTCTTAGTTATATCACTTTTACTCATATGATGGCTGTCGTTAAATGTTTAAGTTACGTTAGGGATAGTTCGATGGTCGGTATAAAAAGTGTCTTGATCTTGTTTATTAAAGTTCTAAACATACCTTTATGTTTTTTGGAGCTTATCGGTTTCGTTAGAACTCTTTCTTCTTACCTTGACCTCCTTAGTTGAACGGACTGAAGTCCGAGATGATGTTTCGGTGTCAGTAGTTCTGTCATACCATGACCGTGTTTCTGTCTTTATATCTAGTTACCTTTTTTTATCTTTCGGGTCTCTATTTAGGTGTGTGTATACCTGTGGTATAGAAACTGTTTCCTCTGTTCTTATATGTTACCTCATTTCTGTTAGAGAAATTGTTCACCACGACCCTTTTGACCAGTTGGTGAACATTTTCTTACTTTGATCTTGTGAAAGATTGTGGTGTGTGTTTTTATTTGAGTTTTACCTAATTTCTAGATTTACATTCTGGTCTTTGATAATTTGAGGATCTCCTCTTGTATCCGTTTTGTGAGAGGCTGTATTTAACGGTCCCAGGTCGGGGCCACCTAGGTCCCTTAAGTTTCCCACCTGCCGCAACCGTACCTTTTTGAACAAATAAATAATTATATTCTAATCTAATTCTTTGATATCACATCTTGAAGAAGGAAATGGCAACCCACTCCAGTATTCTTGCCTGGAGAATCCCATGGAGAGCCTGTTGGGCTGTAGTCCATGGGGTCAGACATGACTTACACTTGCACTTTCACGTAAACCCAAACATCTTTATGTTAATCCAAGATTCCGCTTAAGAAGCTGCAATACCGCAAGCAAACACAAAACCTAGAACAGCTGCACTGAAAAGGGTAAGAAAAGCAGCATCACTACCTGTATCAGCTCCACCCCCAAGCTAACATAGCTCAGTGTCAAGGGAGAAAGGCCCCTACCTGCAACTTCTGTTTTGGTAGAAAACAGAGTGAACCCTTCTTTTCAGACAACACCACATTTTTGGAGCCTGGTTTCTGTCTTGCCCCACTTTTCACTGTTGACAGAATCACCGTAGGTTAGAAGCCCAGAGGCAGCTGAGCACAGTAGAAAACTGGAAGGCCTAGTTGGCGCAGCTTTGCCTATCTGGGATAAACAGCTTGCCCTGAGACTTCTCTGGGAGGGAGGGAAAGAGATGAGAGGAACATGCCGCCTACATTTTTGATTTTCTGAGAGCTGCCTGAAGGACTAATTTCTGTCTCTCCTCACCCCTTAATAAGGGGGCTGATGAACCAGCACAAGGTGTGGATGAAAAAGTGGCAGGCAGCTGAAAATGCCAGCACAACTTTGCTCAGGCTTCCCTGGTGGCTTAGATGGTAAAGAATCTGCCTGCAATGCAGGAGACCCAGCTTCAGTCCCTGGGTTGGGAAGATCCCCTGGAGAAGGGAATGGCAACCCACTCCAGCATTNGAGAATTCAATGGACAGAAGAGCCTGGCAGGCTACAGTCCATGGGGTCACAAAGAGTCAGACACATTGAGTGACTAACACTTTGACTTCACAAGTTTGCTCGATGGAGAGAAGGTGCACAACCAGAAACTTCTCCCTCAGGAGGAAGGGAAAGGAGTGGAGTGTGCCACCATCATACCAACTTTTCTGAGAGTAGCCTGCCAGATGGACCAATTTTTGTCTCATCTCACTCAGAGTGAGAGAGAAGGTGAGGAACAGAGTGTGCATCCGGGAGTAGGCATTTCAGAGGAGGGTCCAAGTCTGCAATCTCTCTGGCCTGATTCAGGGCCCTGGTAGGGGAGCTGGCTGGTGGACCAGGAAGAACAGAATGGCTTGCAACTGCAGAATCAGAGAACCTGCTGAGCTACACAGACAACAGAGGAAACAAGATACAACAAGCTCCTGAAAAGAGAAACTGGCAAATCCCTCTAATTAGCACCTTACGAACACAAGTTTGAAGAAAACACATCCACAGAAAAGACTTGAAGGAAAATAAAAACTTTCTCAGATAAACAAAAAACAGATGGAATTTATTGTCAGGACACCTGCCTTGCAAGACATGCTAAAAGAAGTTCTTTTGAAATAAGGAACATTATATAGATCCAGCTCAGATCTGTATAAAGAAAACAGTATCAGAGAATGAAGAAGTAAAGGAAAAGTAAAATCTTTCATTTTACTTTTTCTAAAATGAAATAGTAGATAATAGTTTGTTCAAAACAATAGCAGCAAAAATGTATTCAATTATGTGTTTGTATATATACATTATATGCTTATGTATAAGAGAAATAAATGGGAAAAACCATAGCCTTGACTAGACGGACCTTAGTCGGGAAAGTAATGTCTCTGCTTTTGAATATGCTATCTAGGTTGGTCATAACTTTTCTCCCAAGGAATAAGTGTCTTTTAATTTCATGGCTGCAGTCACCATCTGCAGTGATTTTGGAGCCCCAAAATACATACACATATATCTACTCTTTTAGATTGAATCAGATAGACATATATGTATACCTACTGTTTTAGATTCTTTTCCCATGTAAGTCATCACTGAGTATTGAGTAGTTCCCTCCGCTACATGGTAGGTTCTTGTTATCTATTTTATATACAGTGAAATTGAAGTTGGTCAGTTGTGTCCAGCTCTTTGCAATCCCATGGACTGTAGCCTACCAGGCTCCTCAGTCCATGGAATTTTCCAGGCAAGAGTACTGGAGTGGATTGCCATTTCCTTCTCCAGGGGATCTTCCTGACCCAGGGATCGAACCTGAGACTCCTACATTGCAGGGAGATGCTTTACCATCTGAGCCACCAGGGAAGCCCCTATGTATAGTAATGTGTCAATTTATCCCCCTCTCCCTTTCCCTCCTTGGTAACCATAGTTTGTTTTCTACATCTATGACTCTTTTTCTGTTTTGGAAATAAACTCATTTGCACCATTCTATTAGATTCTCCATATAAGGGATATCATACAATATCTGTCTTTCACTCAGTATGATAATCTCAAGGTCCATCCGTGTCACTGCAAATGCCATTAGCTCATGCTTTTTGTGGCTGGGTAACTATCCATTGTCTGTATGTGCCACATTGTCTTTATCCATTCATCTGTCAGTGGACATCTGAAGTAATATTCCCCTCTCCATATCTGATGAATCGGATATACATACATGTATACCCACTGATTTAGATTCTTTTCCACTCTTTTAGATTCTTTTTCATGCTAGTCTGATTTCTGGCATGAGCCACACTCCTGAGACTCTGTTGAAGGAGTTCCACTGTAGCTCTGAGAGAGAGCTCAGCTATTTCCCCCAGGGTTGCTAATTTGGTAGAACACTTCTGAGCAGCTCCAGAAGGAAAAACAACTGAGCTAAGAATGAAATGAATACACAGGAAAGGCAATACAAGAGATGCAGAGAGGTTGCATCCTCATCACATTGCTTTTACTTACCATTCTACATACTGGGCCTGGCACATGCCTCGTACAGCAAGCTACAAGAAAGGTCTGACTGAATTACTGACAATTAAATCTATTTACACTTACTATAATTACTGATATACCTGATTTTATTTCTTCCTTATTTTTATGCTTTCTTTCTATGTTGTGTTCTCTATGCTATTCCCTTTCTTCTTTTTGAGTACTTCACACCATTTCCTTTTATCTACTAATTTAGAAGTTATACTAAACATTTTAATATAAGGACTTATCAACTATCTTTACTATTCTCTGAACAAGAGAGGGAACTTATAACAGTAACTCAAATCATCCTACTTCCCCATCTCCAATCCATATGATTAGGAAGTCTTTTCTCTACAAAAAAACATAATAAATTTCTAAGCCCCTAGAAGCCTGTACTATCTATAGAAGAGCTTCATTCAATGTTTATAGGAGCTTCCATGTATCTGATGCTTTGAGGTTTCAGACAGTATGCTAAGTGCTTTATAGGCCCCTCCAGTTATCCTGACAAAAGCCTTACGATATAAGGCTTTATAAGTTTTCCTTATTCTACATGTGAACAAACAGAAGCTCTGGAAAATTAAACACTGTTCAAGGTCAGCAATTAGTTAACAGTAGAAATGGATTGCAAACACAGGTCTTTCCACTTCCCCAGTCTGTGCTTCTAGCACTAAACTAGATTACCAATAGAAAACATCACTACAGCATACATTCATTTATTCAGCATAAGAATTTAGCACCTTTTATGTGCTAAATACCCTCTCCAGTATTCTTGTCTGGAAAATCCCATGGACAGAGAAGCCTGGTGCGCGACAGTCCATAGGGTCACAAAGAGATGGGCACAACTGAGAAACTGAGCATGCATGCACATGTGCTCACATAGGTGTTTTATGTGTGTGTGTGTGTGTGTGTGTGTGTGTGTGTACACACACTCAAATAGATATAGAGGATACAGCAAACAAAACAGAATTGGTGCCTATCCCATGCCTTGGATATTGGTGTCACTCTTGGGTACAGTTTTCCATGATCTTCAAGAAGAAAATTTACATAAAGATCAACTTTTTAATAATTGCAAATTTCATTTCTACTGAAATCTATTTGCCAAGATTAACTTTAAAATAGCAGAGATGGCTGTGTGATCATGTGCCACTATAATCTTAAAAGCTAATGGATGGATTCACTATATGGAATTGTGGTATTTAAATAATTTTATTAATCTTATGAATCAATTCAAACTTATAATCACCTTTCATTTCCTCTTCTTGCTCAACTAACCATATTCTCCTGTTTCCTCTTTTATGGTACAGAGAGTATACCTTCTTTTTAGGTATGTTACTGTATGCTTACATGTTATTGCAGAAAAATAAATTCCCTTTTGGTAGATGGATTGGATGGAAGTAGTTGATTTATTTTCAGAGGAAGATTCTTAACATTTTTGTGGCACAAGAATGTTCACAGTATATATTACTTGACAGGAAAGTACAGGTATAACAATGGTGAATTGTCCACACACTACAGAGCTATTGTTGGGCATGTCTGAGTGTTTCAGAGACATTCTCTATACAATGAACTAACAATGCCAGATCAAAAGTCAGTTTTCATTCCAATCCCAAAGAAAGGCAATGCCAAAGAATGTTCACGCTACCTCACAATTGCACTCATTTCACATACTAGCAAAGTAAAGCTCAAAATTCTCCAAGCCAGGCTTCAGCAGTACATGAACCATGAACTTACAGATGTTCAAGCTGGATTTAGAAAGGGCAGAGGAACCAGAGATCAAATTGCCAAAATCCACTGGATCATAGAAAAAGCAAGAGAGTTCCAGAAAAACATCTACTTCTGCTTTATTGACTATGCCAAAGCCTTTGACTGGATCACAACAAACTGTGGGAAAGTCTGAAAGAGATGGGAATACCAGGCCACCTGACCTGTCTCCTGAGAAATCTGTATGCAGGTCAAGAAGCAACAGTTAGAACTGGACATGGAACAACAGACTGGTTCCAAATTGGGAAAGGAGTATGTCAAGGCTGTATATTGTCACCCTGTTTATGTAACTTCTATGCAGAGTACATCATTCAAAATGCCGGGCTAAATGAAACACAAGCTGGAATCAAGATTGCCAGGAGAAATATCAATAACCTTAGATATGCAGATGACACCATCCTTATGGCAGAAAGCAAAGAAGAACAAAAGAGCCTCTTGATGAAAGTGAAAGAAGAGTGTGAAAAAGTTAGCTTAAAACTCAACGTTCAGAAAACAAAGATCATGGCATCTGGTTCCTTCACTTCATGGCAAATAGATGGGGAAACAATGGAAATAGTGACAGACTTTGTTTTGAGGGGGCTTCAAAATCAACGCAGATGGTGACTGCAGCCATGAAATTAAAAGACGCTTGCTCCTTGGAAGAAAAGCTATGACCAACCTAGACAGCATTTTAAAAAGCAGAGACATTATTTTGCCAACAAAGGTCTGTCTAGTCAAGACTATGGTTTTTCCAGTGGTCATGTATGAATGTGAAAGTTGGACTGTGAAGAAAGCTGAGCGCCAAAGAATTCATGCCTTTGAACTGTGGTGTTGGAGAAGACTCTTGAGAGTCCCTTGGACTGCAAGGAGATCCAATCAGTCCATCCTAAAGGAAATCAGTCCTGAATATTCATTGGAAGAACCGATGCTGAAGCTGAAACTCCAAAACTTTGGCAACCTGATGTGGAGGACTGACTCTTTGGAAAAGACCCTGGTGGTGGGGAAGATTGAAGGCAGGAGGAGAAGAGGACGACAGAGGATGAGATGGTTGGATGGCATCACTGACTCTATGGACATGAGTTTGAGTAAACTCCGGGAGTTGGTGATAGACCAGGAAGTCTGGAATGCTGCAGTCCATGGGGTGGCAAAGAGTTGGACACGACCGAGCAACTGAACTGAACTGAGCTTGAATCACAACTAAATAATATCTTTAGGGTATGAGACTCTGCTAAATATAACATTGACTTCTAAAAGTTTCAGACATAAAACTAAAGAAAATTGAATAGTCAAATGTAGTTTTGTTAAAAAATAAAAATTGTGAAATATTCTAAATGGAAGGGACCTGAACATCCATCGATTTCATTAACCTGTGGAGCTCATATACCCCACAAAGCATAGCTTTAAATGATACAAGTAACTAAAGCCAATGTTCAACATATTATACTAATATTGGCTCAAGTCCCCAGTTTTAAAAACCTGGGGATGTGCCTGTAATGAATAGGAAACTTGCTTATCTTGTTTACCTTTTGAGAAAGAACTCACTGGAGAAAGAGCTCATTTAGGTGGCAGTTGCTACAGCTTAGAAGACATGTTATAGTCCCTTCACTGTTGGCTTGAGTGGGAATTTTGCTCCATGAGATCATTCAGGGATGCAGCTCCCTTGCATACTGTTGTTCTCTGCCTATCAAGTCATTGTATTCATCTGCAAGATCAAAGCTTGACTGCTGCCACATCTGTGACCCAGGAAGTAGGAAGGAAAAAAAGGATTCACAGAGTCCAAGTTCAGATTTCTCTCGCCAAGATGCAGTAGTCACATACATATGTAATGTAATGTAATGTAACATAACGTAATGTAATGTAATGTGTGTGTGCTCAGTTGTGTCCGACTCTTCACAATCCCATGAACTGTAGCCCACCAGGCTCCTCTGTACATGGAATTTCAGGCAAGAATACTGGAGTGGGTTGCCATTTCCTTCTCAGGGGATCTTCACGACACAGCTATTGAACCCACTTCTCTTGCATCTCTTGAGTCTCTTGCATTGGCATGTGAATTCCTTACCACTGTGCCACCTGGGAAACCCTGACATGCATCTACTTTTGTTTATATGTCATGTGACACTTAATCACTTGTCCATACCAAGCTGCAAGCGTAGCTAGAAAAATATGGTCTTAGTTGGATTGCATGAACTCATCTTGTGAAATATAATCATACAACATTAAGGGGTGAAAATTTTGTTACAACACTGAAAATATATGCAACAATATATCAGAGACAAATTTCTTTAATGAATCCTGAAACAGCCTTGGCCATTTTGAGAGCTGAACCCAAGCTGGGCTAAGTATAGTGGCCCTGTACTTCCTGAGACACAGAGATTAATGTAGAAGGAGGGTGGGCACATGACTCAGACCTGAATAATAACACTCCTTTATCTCCTCACTGGATCCAGGAAGTCCTTTCTCTCTTACGTTTTTGGCTTTATTTTTAATATGGCTTGTTGAGACTATAAAGATGGGTTTCTAGAGAAGAATAGTCTAAGGAGAGGTAGTTGTTTTTTAATGTAAACAACATATTTTTATTTTTATTTTTATTTNAACACTCCTTTATCTCCTCACTGGATCCAGGAAGTCCTTTCTCTCTTATGTTTTTGGCTTTATTTTTAATATGGCTTGTTGAGACTATAAAGATGGGTTTCTAGAGAAGAATAGTCTAAGGAGAGGTAGTTGTTTTTTAATGTAAACAACATATTTTTAATATTTAATAATGGAGGCAAAAATAAATTCAGATTATTTCTTCCAGATTCCATGATTTTTAAATGTTCCAAAGAATATTTTTTCAAATTACACTTAAAAATTCAGTTATAAGAGTATAATATTGGTAAAGGAAATTTTACTAAAATGACTTATTAAACTGGCAGAATTTAATGGGGCTGCATTTAAGTGATATGAAATTTTTCATATTCTATTAGTGAATTCCAGAAAAAAATGGTCTAGCATCTTGTTTTAGAAATTGTGGGGTTCTTTGAAACCGAGGGTACTGAACTATTGGGCCTAATGAAAATATTCAGAGAGGAACAGTCTCATTATTTAACATCCTGGTACACGAAGTTTGGGAAAGATGAAGAAGCTGACCTCCATCAGGTGCTCACAGAAAATATTAAGTGTAGGGCAGGAGGCATGAGGAAGCTGCCTTGGTGGGGCTTGCAGGCTGGACATTTCATGGTTTGAGGTTATGCATCTGTACCTAGAGAAGAGAGGTGACTGATATTGTCACCAGGAGACTTGAGCTGAATTTCAGGTAATTGCAGCCCACCACTGGGATAGAAATAAGATCATAAAGAAATAAAAGACCCATATGAGGCAGGTGTTCAGAGTCTGCTAAAACTGGGAGTGGAACAGCGATACTGAGAAAAACCTTTTGGCATTCCAGGTTTTACATAAAGAACCGTATAATTGCAGAACTCCACTGGAGGAATTTGAGGCTTTATTCACTTAAATTAGCTACAGAACAAATAAAACCCATGTCCACCTGAACTACAACTATACTGAATCATCTTAACAGAAAAGAGAGGTACCCATTTCTAAGCATAAATACTATTTCATTCCCAGCTACTTTTTACACAGTCACCAGCATTCAGTAAAAAATTATGAGACACAGAAAAAAAAATGAAGTAAAAGCTACCCATTGTGAAGACATAAAGCAAGCAGCAGAAATAGAGATAGACCAACTGCTGGATCCATCAAAACAGCCCTTTTAAAATCACTATAATTATTATGTTAAAGGATCTAGTGGGAAGATAAACACAGTAGACAGATGTGAATTTTCAGTAGAGAACTGGAAACTATTAGTAGAGTCAGATAGAAATACTTAAGGAAATTAAAAATGAAATGTGTCCCTTGGGATTGTTCTTTCTCTTTCTAAACCACTATCTTTTGTGTATGTAAATGACTTTTAAACAAGATGCTTTTTATTTTTCTTTATTAAAGTAATACTTTTTCTTATTATAAGTGATAAATGTTCAATTTAGAATATTTATAAAATACAGGAAGCCTAAAGGGAAAAATAGCATCCTTATAATCTCATCACTTATTAATCACTATAAATGTTCTGGAACTTTTTCTACACATGTGTAAATTTTATTTTTTCAAAGTTGACTATTGTATGTATATAGTTGACTGTGTACTACATTGCTTCAGTCCTGTCTGACTCTTTGCTACCCCGTGGACTGTAGCCTGCCAGGCTCCTCTGTTCATGAAATTCTCCAGGCAAGAACACTGGAGTGGGTTGCCATGCTCTTCTCCAGGGGACCTGCCCGACCCTGGGATTGAACCCGAGTCTCCTACATCTCCTGCATTGGCAGGCAGATTCTACCTCTGTACCACCTGGGGAGTCCTATAGTTGACTCTTTCTCTCTCTCTCCATATATATATATACACACATATATATGTATGTGTATGTATGTATGTGTGAAAGTATTAGTCACTCAGTCATGTCCAATTCCTTGTGATGCCATACACTGTAGCCCTCCAGGCTCCTCTGTCCATGAACTTCTCCAGGCAAGAATTCTGGCGTAGGTTGCCATTCCCTTCTCCAGGGGATCTTCATGACCCAGTGATCAAACCCAGGTCTCCTGCACTGAAGGTGAATTCTTTACTGTCTGAATCATCAGGGAAGCCCACACACACACACACATACATATATATATATATAGTGTTTTGCATCTTAAAAGTCTAAAATTACATTTTGACAATTTCCTATATTTTTAAAGCATAGCTTTTAGTGGCTTTATTGTGTTTCATCCACAATTATATTTCTTCTGCAATTTCTTTCATTGTGGCAAGTAGGAACTGCTCTCTGGCTGCAGTGCTCAAGCTTCTCATTGTTTTGGCTTCTCTTATTTCAGAGCATGAGCTCTACAGTGTGTGGGCTTCAGTACTTGTGGTGCACAAACTTAGTTGCCCCCACCATGTGGAATCTTCCAGTACCAGGAATTGAACCTATGTTCCATGCATTGGCAGGACGGTTCTTAACTACTGGACCACCAGGAAAGTCACCATTTGTACTTCATCCTTGTTTCTATATCCATATGACTAAAGAGGATTTTTGTTTGTATAATTCATTCGGATCTTAGCACATACACTCTTTTTTGTTGTCTGTTTTATGAGTGGAGACTACTCTCTGGATTAGATTTGAGTGAAGAAATTCAGAAATCAAAACTGTAGAGAAAAACTTTTCTTCTTCTTTTTCCCTTTTTCTTTCTCCTCTCCCTCTTCTGTATAGGAAAACTAGGTTTGAATCTCCATCAAGGGCAGTTGAATGATGGTTATTTTTAGAGATTAAATTTGCATAGTTATTTTTAGTCTTGAACATCACTATTGAATTAAGTTGATTTCTATTCAATTCCATCATTATTAATCTTTCTTTCATATCAATCTCTATTTCACCTTGTAGAGCTGCTATCTGTCAAAATATATCTGTAGAGAGACTGGCACTTGTTCCAGCACTCTCCTCCTCTTCACAGCACAGCAGTCAGACACCAATCAGTCAGCAAAGATGCTCACCTTCCCCAGTATCTCTTTGATTTTTAAAAATATTAATTAATTAATTAATTAGGCTGTATCGGGTCTTAGTTGTGGCACTGGGGATCTTCACTGTGTCATGCGAGATCTTCTGTTGCAGCGTGCACTCTCTAGTTGTGGTGCCTGGGCTTCATAGTTGCTCTGGAGCATGTGGGATCTTAGACCAGAGATTGAACCCATGTCCCCTGCATTGCAGGTTGTATCCTTAACCATTGAACCACCAGGGAGGTCCCACCATCCCTGGCATTTCTCCTCCACTCAACACCAATCAGCATTGACTGAACGCCTCCTCATTCCAGGCACTCAGCTGGGTTCAGCAGAGTGACAATGATGGATAAGAGTTGGCCTCTACCTGTGCCAGGAGGCAGTATGTGGCAGTGGTTATAACCCGGATATAGATTTGGGAAGATGCTATCCTTACTATCTATGTGAACTCAGAAGTATTAACTATCTTTGTCTGTTTTTAATCTACAAAAAGAGGGGTGAACAAATGAGGTAATCCTTTTAAAGCACTTATCAGGGAGGCTGACTGGTAGGACAACCCAAAAACAAACATTAGCTACAGTGATAAAACAAGCTTATAATCTATGGGAGGGAAGACAGGCAGACAATCAAGTCGTGTATGTATCAGCCTGTCTGGGAAGTGCTGTATCATGGGTATAAACTAGTGCTTTGGAAGCAGAGAAGGAGATGGCATTCGGAGTGGAGGGCTCAGGAAGCTTGGTAGAGGAGCCAATGTTTGAGGTAGACTCTAAATAATCTTGGAGAACAGAGAAGAATGCTCACTGGGTCATTTCTATTGCCTTTTGTTCAGTGTAAGTAGTATGTGTATGGTTTCCAGAGAATAGGACTTTGATTTTTCTTCTGTCCACGTTTGGAGGCCTCACACGATCCATCATACAGTCAGCTATTTAATTCGAGGTTGTCTGTCAATGTGGATAAATCAACAAAAAGGACATATTTCCCTAGAATTTCTGAGGGAACTTCCATGGTGGCTCAGACAGTAAAAAATCGCCTGCAATGCAAGAGACCTGGGTTCAATCCCTGGGTTGCAAAGATCGCCTGGAGGAGGTATGGCAACTCACTCCAGTATTCTTGCCTGGAAAATCCCATGGACAGAGGAGCCTGGCGGGGCAGTCCATGGAGCTGCAAAAGAGTCAGACATGACTGAGCATGACACAAGAGCCAAATCATGGAATTTTAAATCAGACATTTCATTTGAGCTAAAATTAGTCTTTGTGAAATTCAGAGTCCTTCTTAATAAAGAGATGATATGAACAATTAGTTTGGAGGTTGGGGTAAGAATAAAATGAAATTATGTATACCAAATTCTAAACCATAAAGCACTGCATACATTGTAGAAGAGTTTATTTTTATTTATACCTCTTTTCCTTCTAAACCCCTCATTTACTTTCCCTCAATCTTTCCCAGCATCAGAGTTTTTCAAATGAGTCAGCTCTTCACATCAGATGGCCAAAATGTTGGAGTTTCAACTTCAGCATCAGTTCTTCCAATGAATATTCAGGACTGATTTCTTTTAGGATGGATTGGCTGGATCTCCTTGCAGTCCAAGGGACTCTCAATAGTCTTCTCCAACACCATAGTTCAAAAGCATCAATTCTTCGGCGCTCATCTTTCTTTATAGCCCAACTCTCACATCCATACATGACTACTGGAAAAACCATAGCTTTGACTAGATGGACCTCTGTTGGCAAAGTAATGTCTCTGCTTTTTAATAACCTGTCTAGGTTGGTCATAAGTTTTCTTCCAAGGAGCAAGCGTCTTTTAATGTCATAGCTGCAATCACCATCTGCAGTGGTTTTGGAGCCCCCCAAAACTAAGTCTGTCACTGTTTCCATTGTTTCCTCATCTATTTGCCATGAAGTGATGGGACCAGATGCCATGATCTTAGTTTTCCAAATGTTGAGCTTTAAGCCAACTTTTTTGCTCTCCTCTTTCACTTTCAAGAGGCTCTTTAGTTCTTCTTCACTTTCTGCCATAAGGGTGGTGTCATATGCATATCTGAGGTTATTGATATTTTTTCCTGGCAATCTTGATTCCAGCTTGTGCTTCATCCAGTCCAGCATTTCTCATGATATACTCTGCATATAAGTTAAATAAGCAGGGTGAAAATATACAGCCTGATGTACTTCTTTCCTGATTTGGAACCAGTCTTTGTTCCATGTCCAGTTCTAACTGTTGCTTCTTGACCTGCATACAGATTTCTCAGGAGGCAGGTCAGGTGATCTGCTATTCCCATCTCTTGAAGAATTTTCCACAGTTTGTAGTGATCCACACAGTCAAAGGCTTTCACATAGTCAATAAAGCAGAAGTAGATGTTTTTCTGGAACTCTCTTGCTCTTTCGATGATCCAACTGATGTTGGCATTTTGATCTCTGGTTGCTCTGTCTTTTCTAAATCCAGCTTAAACATCTGAAAGTTCATGGTTCACGTACTGTTGAAGCCTGGCTTGGAGAATTTTGAGCATTACTTTACTAGCGTGTGAGATGAGTGCAATTGTGCGGTAGTTTGAGCATTCTTTGGCATTGCCTTTCTTTGGGATGCAAATGAAAACTGACCTTTTTCAGTCCTGTCGCCACTGCTGAGTTTTCCAAATTTGCTGGCATACTGAGTGCAGCACTTTCACAGCAGCATCTTTTATGATTTGAAATCGTTCAACTATAATTCCATCACCTCCACTAGCTTTGTTCGTAGTGATGGTTCCTAAGGCACACTTGACTTCACATTCCAGGATGTCTGGCTCTAGGTGAATGATCACACCATCGTGATTATCTGGGTCATGAAGATCTTTTTTGTATAGTTCTTCTGTGTATTCTTGCCNTCTTCTGTGTATTCTTGCCACCTCTTCTTAATATCTTCTGCTTCTGTTAGGTCCATACCGTTTCTGTCCTTTATTGTGCCTATCTTTGGATGAAATGTTTCCTTGGTATCTCTGATTTTCTTGAAGAGATCTCTGGTCTTTCCCATGTTATGGTTTTCCTCTATTTCTTTACATTGATCACTGAGGAAGACTTTATTTTCTCTCCTTGCTATTCTTTGGAACTCTGCATTCTTCACAAGATAAATTATAATTTTCTCTATTCTAAATAAACTGTTAATATTAAAACTTGTAATGCAGAAATTTAGACTCTGTAAACTGAACTTATGTGCCTTGCACTATGCTATCTACATAATTTATCCCATATAATCTTAATGTCATTTTACAAATTCAGTACTAACATCCTCATTTTAAAGACTGAAAAACTTAATTTTAATTAATTGCCTAATATCTTACAGGGATGTACCATATGCTCTATTCTATATTTGATCTCTCATATAGCTACCTAGAAAATATATTTTAGACTAATTCTGAAGCAGTGCGCTTTGGGGTCACTGAGATGCTAATCAGTCTGTCTCTGAAATTAGGTCATGGCTCTGTAGTCACACCCTCTGAGCTATGGAGTATGCATGATCCGTCAAATGCACAGCCTTCCTTTGATCCAAGGCTGATTATCTCTGGGAAACCATAAGATGTGATGTCATAGGAGGTAGGTCTTTGACGTCACATTGTCTTCTCCAGAAATCTGGATAGAGGAAAAATATTCCTCTATGAAAGAAAATAAAAGATAATGTGTTAAAATCAAAGAGCATACCTTTAGCTTCCCCATAGGTATCTCTTACCTGTCCCATAGGAACAAAAATAGATTAATATCCTGATGTTATCAATGATATAGAATAGTCACAGTTCAGTGTACTCATTGGCACCCAAACATTTCATAATTGAGAAGCCGTCTTACATCTCCGGGCCACTCCCCAGCAAAGGGTAAGACCAGAAGAAAGGGTCACACAATGACTGCTTAAAGGGTTCTTCACAACTGATTTAAAGCTCTTGTATCTACGTGGTTTCCTACAACCACTCCCTTTTATACTTGATCTGAGACTTCTCATTTTTCATAAAATTTTGGATGTAGGAGTCATATGTATAAGATATCACACAGAGACACATTACACAAACATACACACATACACACAAACACCAATTTTCAGCTTGGAGCAATTCAAATGCCTTATTCATTTCTTGCAAAAGGCAAGATATNTTTATTTTTTGGAAAGTAGTCAGTTACCAGTTTTGGAGAAGGAAATGGCAACCCACTCCAGTATTCTTGCCTGGAGGATCATATGGACAGAGGAGCCTGGTGGGCTACAGTCCATGGGGTCGCTAAGAGTTGGACACAACTGAGCGACTTCACTTTGACTTTTCACTTTCATGCATTGGAAAAGGAAATGGCAACCCACTCAAGTATTTTTGCCTGGATAATCCCAGGGACAGAGGAGCCTGGTGGGCTGCTGTCTATGGAGTTGCACAGAGTCAGACACAAGTGAAGCGACTTAGCAGCAGCAGCAGTTACCAGTTTAGAAATAGAATCTCTGGTTTTAAATTCTGTAGAAGGAAACGTCAATAATAAAATGGCTTCCAAAAAAACCCCCCAAAACAAGCAAATCTAATCAAAGAATCAAATGACCTGTTTATGTATAAAACTGGAAAAAGCATTCATGGGGATAGCAAATCATTTACTTTTTGACTCTTTTCCTCCTCCAAAAGCTATTGAGGTCCTTTAATGGACCAGAACCTGGTAGTCCAGAGTCGACAATGAGAAAGTGAAAGGAGAGAGGCTAATATTTCTTGGGTTACGCAGCCGGCTTTCACGTTCCAGGAAATCAACCAGAAATAGAGAGATAGAGAGAGAGAGAAAGAAAGAAAGAAAGAAAGACAGGGGACCCAAGCTCTGATGGAGCAAAGGTGTTTTAATCAGCATGGTGTGGGCATATATACTGTAGTTATTCTCAGCAAAAATAAAGATTAAAATTCCAGACTTACAAAACATAGGCGATCCATATTAAAGAGAGAGAGTTGTAAACAATCACTTTTACCAAATGGTTCACAAGAAGGAAGAGGGTACTTGTCACCATATTGAAAAACTAATGAAGGAAATGCCTGGATCCCTCAGCCCCAGGAGAGGCTTTTCTCTCCTCTTAATTCCTGAATATTCAGAAATTAATAAGGAACAGAGGATTCCTGATAGATTCAAAACAGCACACAGGAAGCCTCCTGTTAAATGCTTCCTGACAATTCCCCCTATTTTAATATATTTGTAAAATGAAATTTGATTTGTTTCCACTTGTAGGCACTATGATTAAAATGAATCCAGAATAACACAAAATTGAGGTAATCTGAAAGCAAGGCCAACCATGGGACCTTCTTCCCAGGGTCATTGGAGATTTACTAGTTGTAATGTACCCAGAGGTTTTATAGATGTATTAACATTTCTAAGGCCTGTTAGGAGACGCCATTTGCTAGATTTCTTTTTAATAACAAAAATAGGAGATTTCCAAGGAGAACAAGATTCCTCAATATGCTTTAATTCTAGCTGTGTATCTGTAAGTTCCTTAGTCACCTGTAATTTCTCTTTTATTTGTCATAAACCTTTTTTTATATTTTTGTATTCATCAGTTTATTTGCCATATCTTATTTTTATATTAAAAGCATATATCTTACTTTTTTTAGCAACTATGAAGTGTCTTGTATATTACATTTTATAGATTGGTGAATATATTTATTATATCCTATTATAATATATATTTATTATATATATTTATATCTATACATATAAATATAGTTGCTGCACATAGGGCTCCCTCTAGTTGTGGTGAGTAAGGGCTACTCTTTATTGTGGTGCACGGGCTTCTCATTTCCGTGGATTTTCTCTTGTGAAGCAGAGCATCTAGGTGCCTGGGCTTCAGTAGTTGCAATGCACGGGCTCAGAAGTTGTGGCACGCGGGCTTAGTCATGCCACAGCATGTGGGATCTTCCCTGACCAGGTATTGAATCTGTGTCCCCTGCATTGGAAGACAGATTCTTATCAACTGAACCACCGGGGAAGCCCCCAGTCTTTATTTTAGATTCTTAACTGAGTTAAAATTCCACAATCTTCTATTTAATTCTCTTTGTGCCCCTGACATCCCACCTGGTACCTTCTGTCTACTCTTATAAATCTGTTCACTATCCCAAACACTGACCCCCCATACTGAGTTTTCTTCTCCCCCTGTTCCATTATATCAATACTATTCCTTCAAATAAGCAGACAGCCTACAATAGACAGGGGGAAAAAAAAGCTTTGTAAGGAATTCTTACTGAATTATTTCATAATAAGGAGCAGCTTAGTAACTATAACTTCCAAGCCAGAAGATTTAAGTGTGACAAGAATAATTAATGACCCTGCAAAGCTCTACACTTTCAGCAAAGTCTATCATGTTGGATCTGAGATAATCTTCCAAGAAACATTATNATTATTTACCAACCTTGATTAAAAGAGTTCAAGAATGAAGGGAAAAACGGTCATTTTTCTGGCTGAATATGGTTTATGTAAGAATATAAATGGACAGGACATTATTTCACAATTTGAGCCTCTCTTTCTTTGGGACTGTAGAATTCAGAACTCCGTGGAGGTACCACAAAAGGTCTGTCTTAAGTTTAGGGAACTTGGTTTCGTGGGGAGTCACTTATACTACAAAAGTCATCGTCAACAGCAGTCGTTAGGTTATCTGTAAGGGAGTTATTGGAGAGAATTACGTACCTGGGTCGGAAATCTTCAAAGAGTGTTAGAGTGTTTAATGTAAATATGGGTGTTAAAGGGTACTGAGACTTTTTACGTATTATTGGTTCTAATTAAATTGTTCTTTATTGAAAATTGTTCTATAGAAAAATTGTTGTAATTAAAGTATCTTTACAGTTTACCCTGTGAAAGAATAAATTTCTACCGGGTCCTGTCCCAATTATTAGTCGACGGACAACGAGACCGATTCGGTACTCTTCTTGTAGTACCCATTTCTTATTTTCGTTTTATATCGTTATGTCATGTTAGATTTGTTTTTATATAGCCCAATAATCAACCCCAACAGTACGGGACGATTCGATTCTTTTTTGAATCACACCTGGAACTTTGCGGCCCAGTCGTGTTCAAGTCTTACGACGAACAAGTGTGTGTTTCTACAAAAGGGTTCCGTATACTCCCCCATACTGGAGGTTGACCCCCTATGGGGAACATGTTCTTTTATCGTTTCCATCAAGTTTCACTAGTTATTTTACTCTCTGCACTGGTTCCTGTGTCCTTAGACTGAAATAACGTCGTTTTGTCTATGAAAAACGAATGATTCTGTAATTTATTTTCACTACACCGACTCCTTGTCCCGAGAACTAGGTTCTCTAGAACTCAGGGGGTCAGGGTAGAGATTTTGAAATTAAGACAGAGATCAAAGAAAAAGGGTTCGACACACAGCTGGTGAAAACTAGGGATGGACGACGTGACCGTCGTCGTCGGGACATACGTTTTTAACGACTGGAATCAATAAGTGGCAAGTTATTTATTTGGTACACACATTGTTGACAGACGGTCCGTACTAACCGTCGGTGGTGTACGCACTAAACTTGTTTTCTCTATATCGGAACAGAAATATCTCAAACATCAGTCCTCTGATATCCTTTCTGTATTCCTTTTGTGTGTAATTTGTACATTTGTGTATTTATTTATCTTTTAATGTTCGACACCGTTTATAGTCTTTTTCTTCTATTAACCGACGATACTTAGTCTTACTTTTCTACCTGGATAAAATCTACTTTCAGTCCAAAATTTATGACTCCCTTAGACATTCATGATTATGTCGTTACACCCAAATTATCTGGATCTATTTCAAACATAAACGTGACTCACAAAAATGAGAGAAAACCCTAGACAAGAGACTAAAAATCCAACAGTAATAAACAAACTGTCCGTACGAAACGAGGATTGTAATCCTCCTACACTTTTACAAACTTGACATTAAAGAGTAAAACCAAAAGTTATTATAAGTTATTTTGTACACACTACGAATTATTGAGTCATTACCCGAAGGAACCATCGAGTCACCGTTTCTTAAGTGGACGGTTACGTCCCCTGTGTCCAAACTAAGTTCTAGGCCCTTCTAGGGTGGACGACGCCTCGTTGAGTCGGGGATGTGTTGACAACTCGGACACGAGATTCTCCGCTCCATGGCGCTGATGACTCGGGTGGACGGCGTTGAGGATTTCGGGCATACGAGATCTCGGGCACGAGGTGTAGTCCTCTTCGGTGACGTTACTCTTCGGACGTGTGACGTTACTTTTCGTCGGGGACGAACGATGTTAATCTCTTTTCGACCGGGTCGTCGTTTCTCGGTCACCTCGGTTTTATTATTATTACTGAGCCATAGAAAAAGACATCAGAGGGGTGGAAACAAAAGAGGACTCTTTTTTGTATAATACAACTGAGACGAAGTCTCGTCGAGTACGAGTAGGACTCTTTCTAGGGGGTGATATCGGACGCTACATGGATCTCAAGCGTAACATTCGGTTACTATTTCTTAATGATATTTAGGTAAATTTAGGACACATGATAAGTGGGATCACTATGTTGACTCATTGTGGTTTAAACTTTCCCTTTCGATTTTCACAATACTTATTTTTCATACCCCCCCGAAACTCTCTCATTGTAACCCCGGGACTGGACCAAACTCTCTAAACTCCTCCGGATGGAACTTATTCGCTCCGAATACGATTTTAGACTTTTTATTCAATATAAACAGACTGTAAGATTACGATTTTGTTGATGGAATTATACTTAATAGTGAAATGTCTATGAGTAGATTTCTACTTCTTTTTTTTATTGGAAGAAAAGATTGATCCTGAATCTCTTCGTTAAGTAATGTTAAAATAATTGTTGTTTTTATTTTCATTTACGTTTAAATTAAATTTGAATAAATTTTTAAAATGTCATTTTATCATCGGTAGTACCAGTTGTTTTCTCAGGCTTTACGTCATAAACCTACGTTAGAGTTTTTGTTGTCTTACTAGAGACAAGTAGAGGTTCCGTTTGGTAAGTTATCGTGTCATTAGGTTCAGATACGGGGTTGGTCATTGTGACTTCTTCGATTTCAACTTGACAAGATACTTCTGGATGTTCTGGAAAATCTTGATTGTGGGTTTTTTCTACAGGAAAAGTAATATGTCCTGACCTTACGTTTTCATCCTTCAGTTCTTAGTGGACCTCATTGTCCGTTTAAACCGGAACCTTACGCCTTACTTCGTCCCGTTTATGAAAATCTCAAAACGGTTCTTTTACGTGACCAGTATCGTTTGTGGGAGAAGGTTGTTGTGTTCTCTTCTGAGATGTGTACCTGTAGTGGTCTACCAGTTGTGGCTTTAGTCTAACTAATATAAGAAACGTCGGTTTCTACCTCTTCAAGATATCTCAGTTGTTTTTGTTCTGGTCCTCGACTGACGTCGAGTCTAGTACTTAAGGAATAATGGTTTAAGTCTGACTTTAACTTCTTTTGTCCCTTTTGGCGATCTGGTGAGTCCATACTGGATTTAGTTTAGGGAATACTAATATGTCACCCTAACTCTTTATCTAAATTCCGTTATCTAGTCTATCTATCTCACGGACTACTTGATACCTTACTCCAAGTACTGTAACATGTCCTCTGTCCCTAGTTCTAGTAGGGATACCTTTTCTTTACGTTTTTTCGTTTTACTGACAGACCCCTCCGGAATGTTTATCGACACTTTTCTTCTCTCCACTTTTTGTTTCCTCTTTTCCTTTCTATATTCGTATACTTACGTCTCAAGGTCTCTTATCGTTCTTCTCTATTCTGTCGGAGGAAGTCACTAGTTACGTTTCTTTATCTCCTTTTGTTGTCTTACCCTTTCTGATCTCTAGAGAATTTCTTTTAATCTCTATGGTTCCCTTGTAAAGTACGTTTCTACCCGAGCTATTTCCTGTCTTTAGCATACCTGGATTGTCTTTGTCTTCTATAATTCTTCTCCACCGTTCTTGTGTCTTCTTGACATGTTTTTTCTAGAAGTACTGGGTCTATTAGTGCTACCACACTAGTGAGTAAATCTCGGTCTGTAGGACCTTACACTTCAGTTCACCCGGAACCTTTCGTAGTGATGCTAGTTTCGATCACCTCCACTACCTTAAGGTCGACTCGACAAAGTTTAGGACTTACTACTACGACACTTTCACGACGTGAGTTATACGGTCGTTTAAACCTTTTGAGTCGTCACCGGTGTCCTGACCTTTTCCAGTCAACAGTAAGGGTAGGGTTTCTTTCCGTCACGGTTTCTTACGAGTTTGATGGTGTGTTAACGTGAGTAGAGTGTACGATCATTTCATTACGAGTTTTAAGAGGTTCGGTCCGAAGTCGTTATGTACTTGGCACTTGAAGGGTTACAAGTTCGACCAAAATCTTTTCCGTCTTCTTGGTCTCTAGTTTAACGGTCGTAGGCGACCTGGTAACTTTTTCGTTCTGTCAAGGTCTTTTTATAGATAAAGACGAAATAACTGATACGGTTTCGGAAACTGACACACCTAGTGTTATTTGACACCCTTTAAGACTTTCTCTACCCTTATGGTCTGGTGGACTGGACGGAGAACTCTTTAGACAAACGTCTTGTCCTTCGTTGTCAATCTTAACCTGTACCTTGTTGTCTGACCAAGGTTTATCCTTTTCCTCATGTAGTTCCGACATATAACAGTGGGACGAATAAATTGAAGATACGTCTCATGTAGTACTCTTTGCGACCTGACCCTCTTTGTGTTCGACCTTAGTTCTAACGGCCCTCTTTATAGTTAGTGGTCTATACGTCTACTGTGGTGGGAATACCGTCTTTCACTTCTCCTTCATTTTTCGGAGAACTACTTTCACTTTTTCCTCTCACTTTTTCAACCGAATTTCGAGTTGTAAGTCTTTTGCTTCTAGTACCGTAGGCCAGGGTAGTGAAGTACCGTTTATCTACCCCTTTGTCACGTTTGTCACAGTCTGAAATAAAGAAACCCGAGGTTTTAGTGACGTCCACCACTAACTTCTGTACTTTAATTTTCTGCGAATGACGAACCTTCTTTTCAAAACTGGTTGGATGTATCGTATAAGTTTTCGTCTCTGTAATGAAACGACTGATTCCAGGTAGATCAGTTCCGATACCAAAAAGGACACCAGTACATACCTACACTCTCAACCTGACACTTCTTCCGACTCGCGACTTCTTAACTACGAAAACTTGACACCACAACCTCTTCTGAGAACTCTTAGGGAACCTGACGGTCCTCTAGGTTGGTCAGGTAAGACTTCTACTAGTCCGGACCCTAAAGAAACCTTCCTTACTACGATTTCGACTTTCACGTCATGAAACCGGTGGAGTACACTTCTCAACTGAGCAACCTTTTCTGAGACTACGACCCTCCCTAACCCCCGTCCTCCTCTTCCCCTGCTGTCCCCTACTCTACAGACCTTACATAGTGACTGAGTTACCTGCGCTCAGACTCACTCGAGGTCCTTAACCACTACCTGTCCCTCCGGACCGCACGACGGTAAGTACCCCCAGTGTTTCTCAGCCTGTGCTGACTCACTGACTTGACTTGACTTGTCATTTTCATTCTCCTCGTTCTAGGGATCTTCAGTTTTAAGATGGAAGTCCATTACAGTCCTCTTCCTTTAATGTTTCAAGTTTAATATGTTGAAAGATCTGGTCGTCGAATTGACCTTTTTTTGTACTTGAAACATTCGTTTGTAAAGTTTAGTTTAGGGGTGAGGGGATTGTTGACTGACCGTAGTTTATTAACCGATACGACAAAATAGACAATTATTCTTTGTACTATAGTTGGAGTGTCTGACATTATTCCTAATTTAGTTATTACACGTATTTCCACGAACTAAAGATTGATTCGTGAGTCACTCCCAATCAAACAAAGGTGATTTATTTTGGTTTATCGTCAAAATAGAACCAATTATTAAATTCAACGTTTATTCTTAACAATTGTCCTGTTTGAGGATAATGTCTTTAGTTAGAGAGTCATTTTTATTCGGAAGAGAAATGGGAAGGGTTCTATCTCTGACAGTCTAATTTCCTGAAAACCGATTACTAAATAGTCGTACCTGTAAAGTTTCAGAGAAAAGACCTTTAGTTTCTTGAAGGTGACCTCAATCGCTTCCTGGGTCAGGATAGGGTCTAGACCTTGGGGTTTCGATGATCAGGTTTTGACAGACGATGATGAAGAGTTTAACCCCGAAGGGCCACCAAGTCACCATTTCTTAAGTGGACGGTTAAGTCCTCTGTGTCCAAACTAAGAACCCAACCCTTCTACGGGACCTAGTCCTTTATCGTTAAGTGAGGTGATAAGAACGAACCCTTTAGGGTATATGTCTCCTCGGACCACCCGATGTCAGGTACCCCAGCGTTTCTCAGTCTGTGTTGACTCACTGATTCGTATCGTGACACACGAGTCGTGATATATATAAGTAACAGAGTTCCTTATGAAGTTTGGTGGGTTACTTTATCCTAATAGTATAGATAAGATTTCGTCATTCTTTCCTTCCCTTCACTAGTCCAACCCTGGACACGGAGATCTTCCCCTGTGTCTCTCCTCCCCCTAATGTACCCGAGTCTATAGGAGGGACACCTCACTTGTCAAGCTTAATGTATAACTCGTGGAGTCGGGACCCCAGGTTGTGACCCTCCCGTTCAGGTGAATCGACCAAACTTTTGGTCACCCTGACTGTCGTCCAGACACTCTTTGGATCTGAGGTGAGTGTTTCTTACACACGTGTATGGAACGAGAGAGGGTTTTGTTCCACCTCCTTCGTTTGACTTTAACAGACCCCGAGACTCGTCAAAGGGTGTTGACGGAGCTACATACAGGGTCGGACACGGGGTCGGACATGAGATCGGACTTGGTTCAAAGACGGGACCGGGAGAACAAGGTACCGTATCGAGGTGTGATCCCGTTCCCTTCTACGTCGGTCTCACTCACTCGTCAACACTTCCTACCTCGGATGAGTCTGGGATGTACCGTAGAATTGTCCTACTCTCACCGGTAACGATTACGGGTACCTCAGTTGTCTAGGTCTCGAGACTGACCCTGGTCCTGACGGTGTCGGGTACGGGCCGGAGTCCGACTTTTGGATGTGGTCGGAGAGAACGAGTTCGTGGTGAAGGGAGACCCACCTCCCTCGTCAGTCAACGAACCTTCTACCTCTCGTGTGTGAATCTCCCTAAGTTTGGTCGAGTCTGGGTTGGGAGTCCCGAAAAAGAGGTCGTTGATCCCTGGACTGGGACGAGGGTTATCTCAGGACGACCTGTGACTCGTTTCCTCTTCTGGGTCGTGTGTTGACTTTTTCCTTTGTCTATAGGTCCATGTCTCTCAGAGTTTGTTCTACTTGGGTTTGTCTGGGTGTGATTCTGTATAGTATGAGTTTTACCTTTTTCAAGTTATTACTCTCTCAAGATTTTCATCGTTCTCTTTTTCCTAGTATATGTTCTCTTAGGGGTATTCCAATAGTCAACTCCTTACTATCCTAGACTTCGTTCAACATTGTGAGATATCTTCCCATTGTCCCGTTCATCCCTCCGACCACCTTCGCTGACGTCATCATGTCTACCGTCTCATCTTCCTGCATTACGTTCTGTCACCTCATCTTTCTGCACGAGAGTAGAGGACGTTCTTGGGGTTTTAATGTCGGGGAGCGACTTGTTGGTAGTTGTCCTCTTACAACCTAGGGTGGTTTTTTTCTATGGGGTGTAGGTTCCCGTTTCTTCGGGGTTGTTCTACCACCCTCCCGGTTTTAGTACAAATCTTAGTTTGGGGCATGGGTGCTCTCTACGGTCCTCCCGTGTTTGTTTTGGAACACACGTGGTCCTGGGTCTCCGGTGTGTCTCTGACTCGGTCTGGACGGAAACTCACAAAGTCACTGAGGACACCTCCGTGTCCAGTCGTCACCGGACGGTGCCCCGGTCCCCGAGACCGACATCGTCTGGACCCAGTGTTTCTCACACCGTATTTGGGAGAACCTCCTCCAACGGTAACTGGATGGTATCTCGACAGTTCGTCTGTTGGGTGTTTGACGTCTTGTTATTATGGTTTCTTTAAGAGTGTGACAATTCTTTCAAGATCCGGTGTGTTGTATAAAGGGTTGGACCCCTAGGTCGTTTCCCTGACTCTTTGGGGTCGTTTAAACTGAAACCTCCGGTCACCCTAAACTAATGTTTTGAAAGTGTCCTGACCCCTTTGTGAGAACCTCCCATGTCTGTTTTGGAACACACATGGTCCTCGGACCTCTTTCCTCGTTACTGGGTGTTCTCTGACTCAGTCTGAACGGACATTCACAGGTCCTCAGAACCTCTTCCTTTACCGTTGGGTGAGGTCATGAGAACAGACCTTTGAAGGTACCCGACTCCTCGGACCATCCGATGTCAAGTACCCTAGTGTCTCTCAGTCTGTTCTGACTCGTTGAAGTCGAAGTCAAAGTCAGGTTCTCAGAGACCGTCTCCAAACCGGAGTCCGGTTTGTTGTCCCTCCCTTGTTTCGGGGTAGGTAGTTGTCTTTTAACCTAATTTCTAAATAACTCGAACCGCGACGGGTAGTCTGTTATGGGTCAAAGGGGGTGTGAGTCAGATAAGGTAGTTCTTCAAAAGTATTCGGAGAATAGAAATAAGTAGTCTCACGTCTTTCTTACTTTTGGTGTTAGTGTCTTTTGATTAGTTTGACTAGGGTACCTGGTGTCGGAACAGATTGAGTTACTTTGATACTCGGTATGGTACATCCCTGTGAGTTCTACCTGTCCAGTACCACCTCTCAAGACTGTTTTGTACCAGGAAACTTTTTCCCTTACCGTTTGGTGAAGTCAAAAGAACGGAACTCTTGGGGTACTTGTCATACTTTTCCGTTTTTCTATCCTGTGACTTTCTACTTGAGGGGTCTAATCATTCACGGGTTGTACGATGATCTCTAGTAACCTCTTTATTGAGGTCTTTCTTACTTCTCTACCTCGGTTTCGTTTTTGTCACGGTTCAACACCTACATTATCCACTATTTTCGTTTCAGGTTACGAAATTTCTTGTTATAACGTATCCTTGGACCTTACAATTCAGGTGCTTAGTTTCGTTTAAGCCAAGTCAAGTCAAGTCAAGTCAGTGAGTCAGCACAGGCTGAGAAACGCTGGGGTACTTAGCGTCGTACGGTCCGGAGGGACAGGTAGTGGTTGAGGGACTCAAGTGAGTCTGAGTACAGGTAACTCAGTCACTACGGTAAGTCGGTAGTTTCGTTTAACCTTCACCAGTTTATCCTCTACCGTTCTCACTTGTAGCTTTAAAATCCTTAGTCACTTGATTTTACATGACCTTACCCGTTTAAATAAGACTACTGGTAATATAGATGATGACACCCGTTCTTAGGGAATCTTCTTTACCTCGTCGGGAGTATCAGTTGTTTTCAGGTTTTACGTCATGAACCCACGTTAGAGTTTTTAATGTCTTACTAGAGACAAGTAAAGGTTCCGTTCGGTAAATCATAGTGTCATTAGGTTCAGATACTGGATTGGTCATTACGACTTCTTCGACTTCAACTTACCAAGATACTACTGGATGTTCTGGAAGATCCTGATTATGGTTTTTTTCAACACGAAAAGTGGTATCCCCTGATCTTACATTTTCATCTTTCAGTTCTCTATGGACCTTTCACTTGCTCTTTCACTTCAGTGAGTCAGCACAGGCTGAGAGACACTGGGGCACCTGACATCGGGTGGGCCGAGGAGGCGGGTACCCTAAGAGGTCCGTTCTTATGACCTCACCCAACGGTAAAGGAAGAGGTCTCCTAGAAGGACTGGGTCCCTAGTTTGGGTTCAGAGGAAGTAACGTCCGTATACGAAATTGGAGACTCGGTGGTCCCTTCGGTTCTTTATGGACCTCATTGTCCGTTTAAACCGGAACCTCATGTTTTGCTTCGTGCCGTTCCTGATTGTGTCAAATTGGTTCTCTCGTGTGACCAGTGTCGTTTGTGGACGAAGGTTGTTGTATTCTCTGCTGAGATGTGTGCCTGTAGTGGTCTACCAGTTATGGTTTTAGTTTAACTAATGTAAGAAACGTCGGTTTCTACCTCTTGAGATATGTCAGTTGTTTTTGTTCTGGCCCTCAACCGACACCGAGTCTAGTACTTGAGGAATAACGTTTTTAGTCTGAATTTAACTTCTTTCATCCCTTTTGGTGATCTGGTAAGTCCATACTGTATTTAGTTTATGGAAAACTAATATGTCACCTTCACTCTTTATCTAAGTTACTTGATCTCGATTATCTCACGGACTTCTTGACACTTGTCTTTAAACACTGTAACATGTCCTCCGTCACGAGTTCCCTTTTGTTTACGTTTTTCCGTTTTATCAACAGACTCCTCCGGAGTGTTTATTGACTCTTTTCTTCTCTTCGATATCTGTTTCCTCTTTTCCTTTCTATATGGATAGTCTTACGTCTTAAGGTTTCTTATCGTTCCTTTCTATTCTGTCGGAAGGAGTCACTAATCACGTTTCTTTATGTCCTTTTGTTATCTTACCCTTTCTGATCTCTAGAGAAGTTCTTTTAATCTTTATCGTTCCCTTCTAAAGTACGTTTCTACCCGTGTTATTTCCTGTCTTTACCATACCTGGATTGTCTTCGGTTTCTATTATTCTTTTCCACTGTTCTTATGTGTCTTCTTGATATGTTTTTTCTACAATTACTGGGTCTATTGGTGCTCCCACACTAGTGAGTGGATCTCGGTCTGTAGGACCACAGTCTTCAGTTTACCCGGAATCCTTCGTAGTGATGCTTGATTTGATCACCTCCATTTGATAAAGTTCAGGAGTTTCTACTACCATAATTTCGACAAGAGTTATACGATAGTTTAAACCTTTTGAGTCTTCAGTCCTGACCTTTTTCAGTCAAAAGTAAGGTTAGGGTTTCTTTCCGTTACACTTTCTTACAAATTTGATGGGATTTTAACGTGAGTAGAGTGTACGATCGTTTCATTACGAGTTTCGAGAAGTTCACTCCGAAGTTATCATACACTTGGTTCTTGAAGATCTACAAGTTCAACCTAAATCTTTTGCGTCTTCTTGGTCTCTAGTTTAACGATTGTAGACGACCCAGTAGTTTTTTCGTTCTCTTAAGGTCTTTTTGTAGATGAAGACGAAATAACTCATACGATTTCGGAAACTGATACACCTAGTGTTGTTTGATACGTTTGACACCCTTTTTTCTACCCTTATGGTCTAGTGGACTGGACGGAAGACTCTTTGGACATACGTCCGGTTCATCGTTATTTATCTTGATCTGTACCTTGTTGTCTGACAAAAGTTTAACCCTTTCCTCATACAGTTCCGCCATATGACAGTGGGACAAATAGATTGTATACGTCTCATGTGGTACGTTTTACGGACCGACCTACTTCGTGTTCGGTCTTAGTTCTGACGGCCCTCTTTATAGTTATTGGAGTCTATACGTCTACTGTGGTGGGAAGACCGTCTTTTGTTTCTCCTTGATTTCTCGAAGAACTACTTCCACTTTCTCCTCTCATTTTTTCGACCGAATTTCGAGTTGTAAGTTTTTTACTTCTAGTACCGTAGGTCAGGATAGTGGAGTACCGTTTATCTACCCTTTTGTCATCTTTGTCACTGTCTGATAAAATCCCCCGAGGTTTTAGTGACGTCTATCATTGCCTTCCGTACTTTAATTTTCTACGAACGAGGAACCTTTTTTCAATACTGGTTGGATCTATCGTATAAGTTTTCGTCTCTGTAATCAAACAGTTGTCCAGGTAGATCAGTTCCGATACCAAAAAGGTCACCAGTACATACCTACACTCTCAACCTGGTATTTCTTTCGACTCTCGGTTTCTTGACTACGAAAACTTTACACCACGACCTCTTCTGAGAACTCTCAGGGAACCTGACGTTCCTCTAGTTTGGTCAGGTAGGATTTCCTTTAGTCAGGACTTATAACCTTCCTGACAACGACTTCGACTTTGAGGTTATGAAACCGGTGGACTACGTTTTTTGACTGAGGAACCTTTTCTGGAACTACGACCCTTTCTGATTTCCGCCCTCCTCTTCGTATACTGTCTCCTATTCTACCAACCTACCGTAGTGGCTGAGTTACTTGTACTCAAACTCATTTGAGACCCTCAACCACTACCTGTCCCTTCGGACCACACGACGTCAAGGACACCACCGTTCCTCGACCTTTGTTGTCGTTGACTTGACTTGACTAAAGAGACGTCTTTGAAACATCCTGTCTTCCTTTATCTTACTATATAAATTTCACAACGTATTATACAACTACCTCTTCCGTTACCGTTGGGTGAGGTCATGAGAACGGACCTTTTAGGGTACCTGCCTCCTAAGATCATCCGACGTCAGGTACCCCAGTGATTCTCAACCTGTGTCGACTCGCTGAAGTGAAAGGGAAAAGGGAAAGTACGTAACCTCTTCCTTTACCGTTGGGTGAGGTTACAAGAACGGACTTCTTAGGGTCCCTGACCCCTCGGACCACCCGACGACAGATACCCCAGCGTGTCTCAGTCGGTGTTGACTTCACTGAATCGTCGTCGTCTATACAACTTTCCCGATTTCCCTTTTTGTATCGTATACTACGAGATGGTTCGTTCTAATAGTAAACCTATTTCTTAAAAAGTCTATTCGTTTTTGATTCTCAAGTAGTCATGATTTGGATAGGATTTTCTTTACAATTTTCTAGAAGAGATTCCACCTTTTCTATTTCGATGTCGTTCACCATTCTTAGAGATCGTTTCCTTTTTTTTATGGTGATCATTTCCGTTTATATATCATTTCCGATCTCTAGTTGATAAATTTATTTGATTTTTCTAATTTACTGTTTTTTGTTATTTTAGATGACATTGATATTATTTGTCACTTTCCTATTTGTACTTCTACACTTATATTGTAGTTTTTGTGTTTTGAACCCCCTCTCCTCATTTTTTTTACGTCTAGAAAATCTTATATAAACTTGTATTTACTGATGGTCTAATCTTGTTCATCTATTTCAATATCCATTTTTTTTTTTTTTTGGGTACCCTTGGTGTTTAGTTTTGGATTTTCTCTATGTGTTTTTCATCTCTCTTTCCTTGTGTTCGTATAGTCCCAAGAATGATTGTAATGATTTCTTATAGTCGTTGGATGTTTCCTTCTTTACTTCTTGATATTTTTGTAGTCTTTTTGTCGTTGTTAGTTTTGTGTATCCCACCGACTAACCTATTTTTTCTTCTGGGTCGATATACGATGAATTTTCTTTGAGTGAGGACTCGTTTTCTGTGTATCTCTGAAATTCACTCCTCTACCTTTTTTCTATAAATACATTTATCTTTGTTATTCTTTTGACCCCATCGTTATGAATGTCGTTTATTTTACTTGAAATTTTGTGTCAGATATTGTTGTTTTATTGTGAAAAAGAAGGACAATATTTATATACATATATATGTATATATATATGAAAAAAAAAAAAAAAAACGGATTCACCTACATATATTTATGTAGATTTCTTTGACGTAGTCTTCGTTTTCAATACGAAGGAATGGTTCCTCACTATTTCTACCAGAGGAACTGACTTGAACTCGGTCCGACAAGACTCGGGAGAAGACTGATCCGGAACTGGAACCTCAGACAGGAATCGGACGAATCAGGACGACCTAGTAATTAGTCATAATGCTTTGTTAGGACAACCCACTCAAATCGTTTTGAAGAGGTAAGAGTTATAGATTAGGTTCAGGAGTTGGGAGTGGGAAATATAGAATGGTAGGATCATACAGAAGTCGTTCTTAGAAACTTAACCACATCGTTTTTATTGGGATAAGACTTACTAAGGAGAACCGTTTGAAGGTAACTGAGGGTTGGACGAGGAATCATATTTAGAGGTGTACAGGAGTAACGTAAGTGTCAGCTCGGTCTATAGAGAGAGTATGACGTTTTGGAAGGAATGTCAAGTGAAGTCAAGTCAAGTCAAGTCAGTGAGTCAGTACAGGCTGAGAAACGCTCGGGTACTTGGCGTCGTGCGGTCCGGAGGGACAGGTAGTGGTTGAGGGCCTCAGGTGGGTTTGGGTACAGGTAACACAGTCACTACGGTAGGTTGGTAGAGTAGGAGGCAGTAGGGGAAAAGGAGGACGGGAGTTAGAAAGGGTCGTAGTCCCTTTCTAACGGGAGTAAAAGTTTACTCAGTCGAGAAGTGTAGTCCACTGGTTTCGTAACCTCAAAGTTGAAGTCGTAGTCAGGAAGGTTACTTATAAGTCTTGACTAGAGGAAATCCTACCTGACCAACCTAGAGGAACGTCAGGTTCCCTGAGAGTTCTTAGAAGAGGTTGTGGTGTCAAGTTTTCGTAGTTAAGAAACCGTGAGTCAAAAGAAATATCAGGTTGAGAGTGTAGGTATGTACTGGTGACCTTTGTGGTATCGGAACTGATCTGCCTGAAAACAACTGTTTCATTACAGAGACGAAAAATTATACAACAAACCTAACCAAGTAACGTCATTAGGGAGAACTTATCACAAGGAATGGTAGAAATCACAGTACTTATTAAAAAAGAAATTATCCTCTGTTGACGTTGGTTTCCAATAATCTTTCATTTCCGTCGGGTTCTTTTACTGTAAACACAAAGGTGACTTAGTAGTTTTAACAGAATCAAAGATTTTTTGCACTTACTTATATCAAACAACCCGAATTTAAGTTATAAATTTCTCTTGCATTTTGTTCTTAATTACAGTGTAACAAGAAGTTTTTCAATGACAGTGCTTTCTATTTATTTCGGATTCTTTAACAAGTGTTGATCTCCTCTGTTTACTCTATACTGTTTATTTAAGTTATATACTAGGACCTGACCTTAAACGTGAGTATCCATTTTTGTACAGTATTTCCCGTAATAACCCTTTACCAATTTTGATCTTATACCTGAAGAAATATGAATTTAAAAAAAAAGATAAAACTTTGTTACGGTTGAATGTTTTTTTCATCATCCACGTCATGATTCCTATAAGAAAACTTGATAAACTCTTATTCGACTGTTATAGAGTGTTGGGGGTTTATGAAATTACGTATAAAACATGTTTCTAGAAGAATGTCATTCTTATAGTTTTAGTCTTTTAATCATGACTATAAGATCCTGGTAAATTAGGAGTCCGGGGTAAACTTAAAGAATTGACAGGGTCATTACAGGAGTCTCGTTTTCCAATACAATCCATCAATCTTATCCTTTTCCCTCAGGACTTACCGCCACCGAATTTCTGTTCCTTCCCTTTTCGGGTGTTTTTATCTTGTTTCCTTCCAGGTTCCTGGTATCACTTCTGGAGTCCATGTTGTTCGTTGTAAGGACCGATCGGGTCAAATGTATCACGTCCGGGTCCCTCTCCCTTTTTTGTATATTTTTCTCCTCGGTTTCCCGATCCCCCCCAGAGAGAGTACGCGTACACACGAGAGAGAGAGAGAGAGAGAGATGAACGAACGAGAGAGAGAGGGAGAGAGAGAACGAGAGAGGAGTAGTGCAGAAAACCCAGTCGTACGGGAGTGCGGAACTCCTACCTAAAAGGAAATAAAAGATGTATTTTAACTCGACATTGTGTTCGACATTGTGACTAGACAGACTCTGGACTCTGTGCTAGACAGACTGCCGAAATTGTAGGTAGTGAAGTTTAAAAACAACACTCCTCTGTGTTGACTCCTTTAATTTGTGACGGGACTGTCTAGGTAAAGTCTTAGTGTTCAACGTACATCAATAATACAGAGAAATCGGAAAATTCAGGCGATAGAAAGGAACTCACACTACCGGAACCACGTACGTAAGATTCAGCAAAGTCAGTACAGACTGAGAAACACTGTGGTACCTGACAGCTGGTGGTCCGAGGAGACAGGTGCCCCTAAGAAGTCCGTCCTTATGACCTCAGTCAACGGTTCGTGAGAAGGTCCCCTAGAAGGTCTGGGTCTCCAGTTTACACACAGAGAATACAGAGGACGTGACCGTCCGTACAAGAAATGGTAATCACAGTAGACCCCTCGGAAATACCGGAACCATGAAAAGACAATGGAATTTTTTTTAATAAAATTTATTTCTCAATTTTTTTTTTTCTTATTTACTGTAATGATCTTTAAAACACTGAGATAATAAATTGTAATTATAAATACATATATATTCAACCCGAAGGGTCCATTGTGTCATCATTTCTTAGGTGAACGGTTATGTCCTCTGTCTTCTCTGTGTACAAGCTAGGGACCAGTCCTTCTAGGGTCTCTTCCGTTACCATTGGGTGAGGTCATAAGAAAGGACCTCTTAGGGTGTCTGTTTCCTGGGACCGTCCGATGTCAGGTACTTCCGTGTATCTCAACCTGTACTGACTCGATGTCTTGTGTGTGGTGTTACACAACAACACAAAAGTTCGAAGGTTCGTTCAGAGTTCTAACTCTCTTATAACGATTTCGTCATTAATGGTACATTAGTATCACGAGAAATCTTGGTAACTCTCGAGATATCATTAGAGATTTTTCATCTAATCCATACTTTAAAGACAAAATAAATAAATAAATAAAATAAGAAAATGAAATGTTATAAAATAACCAAAACGGTATGTAACTGTACTTAGACGGTACCCATATGTACACAAGGGGTAGGACTTGGGGGGAGGGTGGAGGGAGGCGTATGGTCGAGTCACGTGGTCGGGACTCGTGGGATATAGTATGTAGTTTGGACCTGACCACTAAACAAAGTGTATACATTAAATGTATAAAGTCACGGTAAGAGGGTATAGTAAGACGGGAGTGGGAGAGGGTGTCTCAGGTTTTCTGACAAGATATGTAGACACAGAGAAAACGACAGAGTGTATGTACCAATAGTAATGGTAGAAAGATTTAAGGTATATGTATACGCAATCATATGATATAACCACCAAAAAGAAAGACCGAGTGAAGTGAGACATATTATCCGAGGTCAAAGTAGGTGGAGTAGTCTTGACTAAGTTTACATAAAAAAATTACCGACTCATTATGAGGTAACACATATACATGGTGTCGAAAGAATAGGTAAGTAGACGACTACCTGTAGATCCAACGAAGGTACAGGACCGATAATATTTGTCACAACGCTACTTGTAACCTCATGTGTACAGAGAAAGTCAAGACCAAAGGAGTTACACATACGGGTCGTCACCCTAACGACCCAGTATTCCGTCAAGATAAAGGGCAAAAAGTTCCTTAGAGGTGTGACAAGAGGTATCACCGACATAATCAAACGTAAGGGTGGTTGTCACATTCTCCCAAGGGAAAAGAGGTGTGGGTGAGGTAGTGAATAACGAACATCTGAAACCTAGTGTTGGTAAGAATGACCGTACTTTATCATGGAGTAACACTAAAACTAAACGTAAAGGGACTATTGCTCACTACAACTCGTAGAAAAGTACACAAACAATCGGTAGACATACAGAAGAAACCTCTTTATAGATAAATCAAGAAACCGGTGAAAAACTAACCCAGCAAATAAAAAGACCTTAACTCGACGTATTCAACGAACATATAAAAACTCTAATTTAGAAACAGGTAACGAAATAAACGATAATAAAAGAGGGTAAGACTTCCGACAGAAAAGTGGAACGAATATCAAAGGAAACAACACGTCTTCGAAAATTAAAATTAATCCAGGGTAAACAAACAAAAACGAAAATAAAGGTTATAAGACCCTCCACCCAGTATCTCCTAGGACGACACTAAATACAGACTCTCACAAAACGGATACAAGAGGAGATACTCAAAATATCAAAGACCAGAATGTAAATCTAGAAATTAGATAAAACTCAAATAAAAACACATACTATAATCTTTCACAAGATCAAAGTGAGAAAATGTTGACCAATTTGTCAAAAGGGTCGTGGTGAGCAATTTCTCTGACAGAAGAGGTAACATATAAGAACAGAGGAAACAGTTTCTATTCCACAGGTATCCACACACCTAAATAGAGACCCGAAAGATAAAACAAGGTAACTACATATAAAGACAGAAACACGGTCATGGTATGACAGGACTACCGACACCGAAACATCATCTCGGACTTCAGTCCGTCCAACTAAGCAGGTCAAGGTAAGAAGAAATAGTTCTAACGAAACCTATAAGCTCCAAAAAACATAAAGGCGTGTTTAATACTTTAATAAACAAGATCAAGAGACTTTTTATGGCAACCATCGAACTATCCCTAACGTAACTTAGATATCTAACGAAACCCATCATATGAGTATAAGTGATATAACTAAGGAGGTTAGGTACTTGTGACATATAAAGAGGTAGATAATCGTAGGAGAAACTAAAGAAAGTGGCCACAAAATATCAAAAGATATATATCCAAAAATCAAAGAAATCCATCTATATAAGGATTCATAAAATAAGAAAATCAACGTACCACTTACCTTAACAAAGGAATTAAAGAAAAAGACAAAAGAGTACCAATCACATATCCTTACGTTCCCTAAAGACACACAACTAAAATATTGAACGTTGAAATGATATAAGTAACTAATCGGGATCTTTAAAAGACCACCTCAGAAATCCTAAAAGATACATCTCCTAGTATAGTAGACGTTTGTCTCTCTCAAAATGAAGAAGGAAAGGTTAGACCTAAGGAACATAAATAAAAAGACGAGACTAACGACACCGGTTTTGAAGGTTTTGATCCAACTTATCATCACCACTTTCACCCGTGGGAACAGAACAAGGACTGAAATCCCCTTTTACGAAAGTAAAAAGTGGTAGCTTCCTATTGTAAACGACGTCCAAACAGTATATCTCGAAAATAATACAACGCCATACAAGGAAGATAAGGACGAAAGACCTCCAAAAAAAAATTAGTATTTACCTACAAATTAAAACAACTTCCGAAAGAGACGTAGATAACTCTATTAGTATACCGAAAATAAAAAGTTAAACAATTACACCACTTAATGTAACTAACTAAACGCCTATAACTTCTTAGGAACGTAGGGACCCTATTTCGGGTGAACCAGTACCATATACTAGAAAAATTACACAACAACCTAAGACTAACGATCTTAAAACAATTCCGAAAAACGTAGATACAAGTAGTCACTATAACCGGACATCAAAAGAAAAAAACACCGTAGAAACAGTCCAAAACCATAATCCCAGTACCACCGGAGTATCTTACTCAAACCTTCAAATGGAAGGAGGCGTTAAAAGACCTTCCCAAACTCATCCTATCCACAATCGAGAAGAGTTTTAAAAACCATCTTAAGTCGACACTTCGGCAGACCTGGACCCGAAAACAAACGACCTTCTAAAGACTAATGTGAAAGTTAAAGGCACGAACACTACCCAGACAATTCTAAAAGACAAAGAAGGACCAAGTCAAAACCCTTCAAAATGAAAAGATTCTTACAGGTAAAGAAGGTTCAACAGGTAAAATAACCGTATATTAACGACTATCATTAGAGAATACTAGGAAACATAAAGACACAACAGACAACACTAGAGAGGTAAAAGTAAAGATTAAAATAACTAAACTAAAAAGAGGGAAACAAAGAACTACTCAGACCGATTACCAAACAGTTAAAATAAATAGGAAAGTTTCTTGGTCGAAAACCGAAACAACTAAAAACGATACCAGAGAAAACAAAGAAAACGTAAATAAAGACGGGATTAAAAATTCTAAAGAAAGGAAGATGATTGGGACCCCAAGAGGTAAATAAGGAAAAGATCAACGAAATCAACCTCTCCCGTTACCGTGGGGTGAGGTCATGAGAACGGACCTTTTAGGTACCTACCTCCTCGGACCATCCGACGTCAGGTACCCAAACGATCCTCAACCTGTACTGACTCGTTGAAGTGAAAGTGAAAAGTGAAAGTACGTAACCTCTTCCTTTACCGTTGGGTGAGGTTACAAGGACGGACCTCTTAGGGTCCCTGTCCCGTCGGACCACCCGACGGTAGAGACCCCAGTGTGTCTCAGCCTGTGGTGACTTCGCTGAATCGACGTCGTCATCCACATCTCAATTCAATAAATAAACTGGAGAAAGAACAAAGAACTCCATTCGGACATAACGATACTTGGGAGGAGAATCGTGACGAAAATGTCACAGGGTGTCTAAAACCCAACAACACAAAAGTAAAAGTAAGCAAAGATACGTATAAAATTAAAGAACAAACTAAAGAAGACACTAAACAACCAATAAGTCGTCGCACAACAAGTCGGAGGTATATAACCTTAAAAATTATCAAAAAGAGGACATTAACTGTAGATTAGAATGACGTAACACCAGTCTTTTCTACGAACCTTACTAAATTTAAAAAAACTTAAAGGTTCCGATCTGAATACCGGGTCCTACACTAGATAGTACCTCTTCCAAGACACACGTGAACTCTTTTTCCACTTTAAGTAACGAAACCCTACTTTACAGGATATCTATAGTTAATCCAGATTGACCAGATAACACAGAAAATTTCAAACACAAAGGAACAATTAAAAGATAAATCAACTAGATAGGTATCCACACTCACCCCATAATTTCAGAGGGTGATAATAACACAATAACAATTAAAGGGGAAAGTATGAACAATCGTAAACAGAATGTATAACACCACGAGGATACAACGACGACGACGATTCAGTGAAGTCAGCACAGGCTGAGACACGCTGGGGTATCTGTCGTCGGGTGGTCCGAGGGGACAGGGACCCTGAGAGGTCCGTTCTTGTGACCTCACCCAACGGTAAAGGAAGAGGTTACGTACTTTCACTTTTCACTTTCACTTCAGCGAGTCAGCACATGCTGAGAAGTACTGGGGTACCTGACGTCGGAAGGTCCGAGGAGGTAGGTATCCTAAAAGGTCCGTTCTCATGACCTCACCCCACGGTAACGGAAGAGGTCGAGGATACAACCCACATATATATAAATATTAACAATATAGAAGAAGACCCTAACTAGGAAACTAGTAATACATCACAGGAAGAAACAGAGAAAAGTGTCGGAAACAAAATTTCATATAAAATAGACTATACTCATAACGATGAGGACGAAAGAAAAACAGAGATAAACGTACCTTATAGAAAAAGGTCGGGAAGTGAAAGTCAGACATACACAGTGAACAAAGCTCCACCCAGAGAACATCTGTTGTATATATCCCCAGAACAAAAACATAGGTAAGTCGGTCAGAAACAGAAAACCAACCCCGTAAGTTGGGTAAATGTAAATTCCATTAATAACGATTCATACTAGGGTAACGGTAAATGAAATAACAAACCCCCAAGCTAAATATGTGGGAAAGACACAAAGGACAGATCTCTTCTAGGAAATCGTAAACAACCTTTCGACCAAACCACCACGACTTAAGAGAGTCGAAAACGAACAGACGTTTCGAAAACTAAAGAAGAAGTATAAACTTAGTCTAGGTACGACCCATGTCATTAGACCCGACATCCAATAAAAGAAAGTAGTGGAATTCATATAGGACGGTGAGGGAAGACCGGACTTCTCAAAGATAACTTTCTAGTCGACAATAGGAATACCCTTAGGGGAACACACAATAAACAACAAAAAGGGAACAACGAAAATTATAAACAAGAAACACAAACTAGAAACAATTAAACTAATTATACACAGAACCCCACAAAGTGGAACCCAACTAGGACAAACCCTGAGAGACCCAAAGAACCTGAACCCACTAATAAAGGAAGGGGTAAATCCCTTCAAAAGTTGATAATAGAGGAGTTCCTAAAAGAGTACAAGAAAGAAAAACAGAAGAGGAAGACCCTGAGGATACTAAACTTACAACCCCGTAAATTGTAACAGGGTCTCCAGAGACTCTAACAGGAGTAAAGAAAATTAAGCAAAAAGAAAAAGGGAGACAAAATAAATAAAGATGGTAAGATAGAAGATGGAGTGACCATAGGATAGAAGACGGAGGTAATAAGATGACAACCAAGGGAGGTCTCACAAAGACTAGAGTAAATAACGTAATAGGTAATATATAACTGAGAAAACATAAAGAAGATCCAAGAACAATTTGAAAAGAACGTAGAAGAGTAAGGAACAGAGGTCCGATAAATAGATATTGAGGTTAAACAAAAGTTCCAAAACCTAGTAAAAGTGATAGTAATAAACCTTAAGAAATAGTCCATCTAAGGGATAGAGAAGGAGAAAACAAACCAAACTATCCGTAAATAGGACAAGAAAATGAACGACCCATAAAGAGACGGAAAAGTAGAACAAATATAACAACACAAACCTCACCGGAAAGACATAAGACCGTCAAACACGAAGGAAAAATAACACTTCCAAGGAGTGACACCCACCACAACCTGTCTACCGAACAGTTCCAAAGGACCAATCCCTTCGAACACAGCCACAAGACCACCCATCTCGACCTAAAGAAGAGAGACCTCACGTTACTTCACAGGTCATTACTCAAAACTCTACAGTCACCCAAACCACTCTGAAGCCCGTCGGACATATAACTTCGAGTCCCGATACAAGGACACAACGACCTCTTAAACTCACCATACAGAACGAGACCTAGAACAACCGGGAACCCACCAAGAACCAAAGTCACATCCATACCTCCACAAACTACTCGAGGATAGCTAATTACAAGGGACCTAAGTCCTCAAGAGACCGCAAGAGTCTTAAACCTGAATTCGAAGGACGGAGACCAAAAGTCAGAATAAGAATGTCATCGAAGTTCTGAAGAGGTAGATATGTCGTGGCTACTATTTTGTAGATCCAATTACTACTTTTCAAAGAGGTGTCACTCCCTGTGGACCTCTCCATATATCAATGTACCTCTTCTCTTCTCCCTCCTCCCTCTATTTCCACTGGTCCTCTTCTCCCACTTAGTTTTCCCCTCTCTCGTTCGATCGGTCACTAGTGAAGGGATATACGAGAGGTGCCAGACCTAGGGAGTCTCTACCAGTGTCTCAATGTGTCTCTTCTCTTCTCCTTCCTTCCTCTGTCTCCACCGGTCCTCCGACTTTCCCCCTTAGTTTTCCTCTCTCTGTCTAGGTCGGTCATTAGTCAAGGGATTCACAAGAGGTGTCGGACCTTGTGTGTTTCTCTAAGTGTCTCAGCCCCTTTCTTCTTTATCCCCTCCCCCCTCAATCTCCATTGGACCACCTCTTTTTCCTCTCAGTTTTCCCCCTCTCCCGTTAGTCCGGTCACTAGAGTGAGGGTTCATTTTTACCCATGACTTCTAACCCAAGAATTTCCATGTTTCAACTATTGTTTATGGTTTTTCGTTTCTAATTTTGAGGTCTCATTTCTAATCTAAGAGTTTTTATGTTATAATCTTTTTTTCGTTTCAATGTTTTTAATATTTTATATATATATATCCTTCAAACGAAATTTTCATCCCAGAAAAAAAACGTTCCATTATCATCCAATATTTTTACTTTTGATTTCCTCATTATCCCCTGAATTTTTATTAAAAAAATTAAATTTTTTATTATTATCATTTTTACATAGATCCTGAAAGAGACCTCGAAAACGCCTGTCACACCCCGGTCAAGTAAAAGTCTATCAAGGAACCAGACCGAACATGAAGAGTTCCAGATATCCGGGGAAGGATACATCAGCCACGATTGATGTCCCAAAATTAGATAACGAGGACAGTGAAGGTTTCGTCAAGGGAGACAAATAAAATCGAAGAAGACAAACGACCCGAGAAGTCACAGATCAAAGGTGGGACTGTGTTCTCCTCACCACCACGAGTGAGAAAATTCCGAGTAAACAAGTCAGCACGACACCCCTCCCTCCTTGTGACGTTTGTTTGTAGTGACCGCACACGAGTGTCACTAAGTCGGTGTGACCCAAACGGGGGTTGAGTGTCGCATACACGAAAGGGTCAGATGTGACGAGTCCAAGATCCAACGAGACGGTCCTTGACAGACTACACCCGGGACCCAACTTACGTGAGGGGTGTAGATTCGGTGAGTCCAAGTCCAAGAGTCCATGAGGTGTTTCCGCGTCTGAACCAACCCGGACGTAAAACACGGGCAGGGTCCAGGCTCGTCGAGTCCACTGGTCCACGAATCGCTCGTGTCGGCGGGGGTCAACTTCCGATACTGAATAACGGAGGGGGAAGGGTCGACGAGTCAAAAGACCCACATGTTTCCCACGTGGAAGAATCCACACGGTACATAGAGAAGACCCCTCGACTAGAGACCGACACTGGGAGGGTCGTTTACAGCTGACAGGTCTTAGGGTTCTTCAGAACCAATCGTTGCTTTAGTAGAACGTCAAACCATATCCTACGAAGAGACCCAGACGTTAACGGGGGAAGGTCGAGACCGACAGGAGCAGACGAACAGAGACCTCCCCCTACCCGGTCAGACGTCGACCGATCGAGACGAGTCAGGAAACAAGACACTCGGCCGGACCGTCACGGAACTCACTCACTCACTCACTCACTCACTTCAACGAGTCAGCACAGGCTGAGAAACGCTGGGGTACCTGACATCGGATAGTCCGAGGAGACAAGTACCCTAAAAAGGTCCGTTCTCACGACCTCACCTAACGGTAAAGGAAGAGGTCCCCTAGAAGGGTTGGGTCCTTAGTTTGGGCCCAGAGGGCGTAACCCCCGTCTGCGAAATGACAGACTCGTTGGTCCCGTCACAGAATCCAATCCCGAAAAGTACCCAATCGATAGGGTGTCAGACCCGACGATAGAGTTCGATCAAAGGAGTCTAACGGGAACCCCGTAACTCCGGATCAGGAATGGGATTCGTTACGTCGGGCGCGGAGGGACAGGTCGGGGGTGAACGATCACCCCCTACGCTCCTAGACCCGACGACGAGGTGACCCTCAACGACAATCCGTGCATTAGACACCCAAAATTGATAAATAAATAAAAAGGAGGGTCAATAAAACGGGAGACTCTAAGGTTCCGAGTGGTGTCTAGGTGGCCTCTTCTCACAAACGACCACAAACCTTTGGAGAGAAAAAATTCTGAGGGAAGGACCCTGCCTAGAGGTAGGGATGGAGAAAACAGAGAGAAAAATAGCAAATATAAAAAGGATGGAGGAAAGCTTCTGTTACCGGACTACAGGAGGCGGTCGTAAGTCTTCAACAAAACACCTTAAACGAGTCGTAAGTTTACAGGAAAGTTACTTAAACACCCCCTCTTTCACCAGAGGGGCAGGATAAGGAGGTGGTAGAGTTTTAAAGACTAAATATCACTGGGAATGACTAATTTGGTCTAGAACGTATCCACCAGGGATAATCTACGTTAGGGGTAAGACTCTAAAGATTCAACTAATAAATCCTGACCAAATACTAGAGGTGTGTCCGAACCCCAAGTCTTTGGTCAGGATTCTTTAGTTAAATGTACGATGTCGATTCTGTGTTTACTTTGATTGAGGTATTATCTGTTGTTACCTCTTTTGTGTTCCTCTTATTTTTATTCTAAAGATTAATCCCTGTGATCATCATATGTAAATCCCTAAAGTTTTATTTTAATATTTTACTTACTTTATATTTATAGTTTTTATATGGTTCTTGTCTTTTTAATTTTACTTTTTTGGAGGCATCAACCTATACAATTGATATAAGTCAAGTCAAGTCAGTGAGTCAGCACAGGTTGAGAAACACTGGGGTACTTAGTGTCGTGTGGTCCGGAGGGACAGGTAGTGGTTGAGGGCCTCAAGTGAGTCTGAGTACAGGTAGCTCATCCACTACGGTAGGTCGGTAGAGTAGGAGACAGCAGGGGAAGAGGATGACGGGTGTTAGGGAGGGTCGTAGTCTCTGAAAAGGTTACTCAGTTGAGAAACGTACTCCACCGGTTTCATAATCTCAAAGTCGAAGTCGTAATCAGGAAGGTTGCATGTGGGTCCTGACTAGAGGAAATCTTACCTGACCAACCTAGAGGGACGTCAGGTTCCCTGAGAGTTCTCATAAGAGGTTGTGGTGTCAAGTTTTCGTAGTTAAGAAGTCACGAGTCGAAAGAGCTGTCAATTGATATAATCTTATACGTTTACAAGAAACGTCGAAGTTTACCAACTTTATTGTTTTCTAGTCTTTCATTCCTAAGAACATCATAGTTGGGTTCTTAAACCCTAAAGTGAAACAACCAGGATGGTTTACTTTGTAAGGAAGAAGGTTGTATCAAAGAAACTTGACCTTCCTTAAATATTTTCTGTTCTAGATCAAGTTCAGAAAGTGAAAATTCTACTACTTTAGATCCGTGTACCTATTGGTAAGTGAGAGTTCAAATTTACCGACTCAGACGAGAACTAGGTTCCAGAGGACAAAGAATCAGGTCAGGAATGGGGATGTATCTTTTTCAGTAACCAAAACACTACCTATCCCTCTAGGATAGGTGTACATTGATATGCCCACTGTTAAAGGATTCGTTAAATGGTGTCTACTTACATTTTCTAACTTTTGGATATTCCATTAGATAGATCGAGTAGAGAAGTATCTAAGACGGAGAAGGAATTCAAATACTCTTCGATCCTCAGTAGAAACAACTACCCTGGTCCATACCAGTAATTTGAGGGACCTTTAAATCTTAGATCTGGTTTATTTCACACAACTAAGTCGGAGAAGGATTCTCAGATCGAATCCTTATACACTGGACCCCTTTATCACTAGTATTAAAGTTGGTTTGCTTGTCTCTAGTTTTCTTCCGGGTAGACGTCGTTCTCCTTGCTTCTACGTGTCTTTCTTCTCTTTACCTCTGCAAGGGTACCTCCGGATGACGGATCAAGGTCAAGGACGGACTCCGACTAAACTGAGACGAAACCCTAAGGTACTATGTAGGGGCATATAAATATTTATTTAGAGACCGGTTTTCGGTCCAGTTCACTCTACGACGTTGGTTTGTTAGGGTTCATTAAGATATTGGAAACGTTATGTTTTATTTCATGTAAAGTTGGTCAGGAAATAAACACATTCCACTATAAGTGGTTTTACCTGTGTAGAAAAAAAATAATCGGTATTATATAAATATGACTATTTAATTATGAAGGAGTACGTTAGGGGAAACATTAGGAAGTTGTGTTTGTAATCGTTAAGTTGTTAAACTAGATTTTAGGACCTTGCCTCTTTTAGATTGAGTATTCTCAACTTGGTTACTGTGACTGTATCGTGTGAATTGGATAACCGACTGTCTCTCTTCGTACACCACTGACTATGTATGTACTTTGTGTGTGTTTACATTGTCCCTTTAGTATTTTCATCCACAGTTATAAAAAGGTACAGAGAAGTACCCTCCATAACAAAACTGAAACTCGGTAATTAAAAGAAATTCATTTACATATAGATCTCATCTCTCATTTCTCGTAAATAGGTCCAAATAACACTATGACAAACTAAGGGGTTATAATAAGAAGAGGGTCTACTACTTTAATTCGGTTTGTCGTGAAAATTTGTATAAGGGAACGTTAATAATAAACGGATCTCTACTCGTACACTAAACTCAACCGGATTAATGAAATGTTAGAGGGTACTCAAATTGACCCAATATGGACCGAAATTAAGAAACAAAAGGTCTTGGGGAGTAGGACCCACTATATTGAAAAAGGGAAAAAAATTTCTATGAAAAAATACACCTGGTAAAAATTTCAAAAATAACTTAAAGAATATTAAAGAATATTAAAGAATATTAAAATTTCAAAAATAACTTAAAGAATATTAAAGAATATTTCATTAAAGAAAGAATGACGTAGACAAAATACAAAACCAAAACCCCCCGGAACTTCGTGTACCCTAGAATCGAGGAACCGGTCCCTAGTTTGGAAGTGGGGGACGTGTCCGTCCACTTCAGAGTTGGTGACCTAGAGGTCCCTTCAGGAACTACAAAAAAAAACAACAACAAAAACAAAAAAGAAAAGACCTTGATATTTAGATCAGTAGTTTAATTTTGGTCAAAGAAGCGAGAGGAAGACAGAAGGGAGAGGGGTAGAAAGTTAAAGTGTGTTTGTTCCTTCGTACATCATGGTTAGTTCCTGACATTAGTTTTTCTTTTTCTCGGAAACTACTTAAGGTGTCACTGTCATTTCGTCTCTTTTTTTATTTCAGTCCCAAGAATGACTGTAGTGGCTTGGTGATTTAGTTGGTTGAGGTCTCGGTCAGGACGGGGACCTTTAGATTAATTTCAGTATTACTAGAATCCTTCGATCGAACTCAGTCTCTAAAGTTAGTAAAAAACCGTGTTTTATAGAACTTATTAAATTCGGGAGGAATGAGATTTGTTTTATTGGGTTGAAAGAAATCTAAAGGGTTTTCGGTTGACTGAACAGACTTGACACTTAAGATTAAACTCAAAGTATTCACATACATGACTAGTCGTTCCTATACCGGAAACGGCTCTAGTCGTTACGTAAAGACCGTCCGGGACATATAGAGGCTAATATTTAATCCTGATTGACCGTAGTGTCACACGTCAGTGGATACTCCAAAAACACCCAAAAGAACCGACGTGAGACGTCGTAAGTCCTAGAATCAAGGGACTGACACGGGAGATATAACCTACATGTCTCTGAATTGGTGACCTGACGGTCTCTTCGGGGTAGATACTCAAATTAAAATACGGGGAAAAGAGTCTTGATGGAATAGGGATCTACTTTTTTGTAGGACAAAAAATGTCATGGCCACAGTCTGTCAATAGTAGTTAACTTCTACCTGATGGGGATTTCAGTATCTGTAAGACAGCTCACAGGATATGGCTCAGAATATTATCTGTAGCCCTTGAAGAGGAACTAAAGCTCCTTGAAAGTGAAAGTGAAGTTGCTCAGTCGTGTCCAACTCTTTGCGACCCCATGGCTCCTCCATCCATGGGATTTTCTAGGCAAGAGTACTGGAGTGGGTTGCCATTTCCTTCTCCAGGGAATCTTCCCGACCCAGAGATCGAACCCAGGTCTCCTGCATTGTAGACAGAAGCTTTACCATCTGAGCCACCAGGTAATTACAGCTATTATCATTTAGCCTCCCCCTCCCTTTTTTTTCATTTCTTTATTAACTTTTTAAAAATTAATTTATTTTTTATTGAAAGATAATTATTTACAGAATTTTTTTGTTTTTTGTCAAACCTCAACATGAATCAGCCATAGGTAAACATATATCCCCTCCCTTTTGAACCTCCCTTCCATCTCTCTCCCTATCCCAACCCTCTAGGTTGATACAGAGCCCCTGTTTGAGTTTCCTGAGCCATACAGCAAATTCCCATTGGCTATCAATTTTACATATGGTAATGTAAGTTTCCATGTTACTCTTTCCATACATCTCACCCTCTCGTCCCCTCTCCCTATGTCCATAAGTCTATTCTCTATTTCTCCATTGTTGCCTTGTAAATAAATTCTTCAGTACCATTTTTCTAGATTCTGTACGTATGCGTTAGAATACATATTTATCTTTCTCTTTCTGACTCACTTCACTCTGTATAATAGGTTCTAGATTCATCCACCTCATTAGAACTGACTCAAATGTGTTCCTTTTTATGGCTGAGTAATATTCCATTGTGTATATGTACCATAACTTCTTTATCCATTTATCTGTTGATGGAAATCTAGGTTGCTTCCATGTTTTAGCTATTGTAAATAGTGCTGCAATGAACAATGGGATATATGTGCCTTTTTCAATTTTGGTTACCTCAAGGTATATGCCTAGGGATTGGGATAGCTGGGTCATATGGTGATTTTATTCCTAGTTTTTTAAAGAATCTCGATACCATCTTTCATAGTGGCTGTACCAATTTACATTCCCATCAAAAGTGTAAGAGTGTTCCCTTTTCTCAATACCCTCTCCAGTATTTACTATTTACAGACTTTGATGATGGCCATTCTGACCAGTATGAGGTGATATCATATTGTGGTTTTCATTTGCATTTCTCTAATAATGAGCAATGTTGAGCACCTTTTAACATGTTTGTTAGCTATCCACATGTCTTCTTTGGAGAAAAGTCTGCTTAGGTCTTTTCCCCACTTTTTGATTGGGTTGTTTGTTTATCTGGTATTGAGTTGTATGACATGCTTGTATCTTTTGGAAATTAATCCTTTGTCAGTAGATTCATTTGCTATTATCTTCTCCCATTCTGAGGGTTTTCTTTTCCCTTGCTTATAGTTCCCTTTGCTGTGCAAAAGCTTTTAAGTTTAATCAGGTCCCACTTGTTTACTTTTGTTTTTATTTCTATTACTCTAGGAGGTGGGTCTGAGGTTACTGATATTTCTCCTGGCAATCTTGACTCCAGCTTGTGCTTCATCCAGCCCACTGTTTCTCATGATGTACTCTGCATATTAGTTAAATAAGCAGGGTGACAATATACAGCCTTGACATACTCCTTTTCCTATTTGGAACCAGTCTGTTGTTCCATGTCCAGTTCTAACTGTTGCTTCCTGACTTGCGTATAGGTTTCTCAAGAGGCAGGTCAGGTGGTCTGGTATTCCCATCTCTTTCAGAATTTTCCACAGTTTATTGTGATCCACACTGTCAAAGGCTTTGGCATAGTCAATAAAGCAGAAATAGATGTTTTTCTGGAACTCTCTTGCTTTTTCGATAATCCAGCGGATGTTGGCAATTTGACCTCTGGTTCCTCTGACTTTTCTAAAACCAGCTTGAACATTTGGAAGTTCACGGTTCATGTATTGCTGAAGCCTGGCCTGGAGAATTTTGAGCATTACTTTACTGGCGTGTGAGATGAGTGCAATTGTGTGGTAGTTTGAGCATTCTTTGGCATTGCCTTTCCTTAAGATTGCCGGGGAAAATATCAACAACCTCAGATATCCAGATGATACCACCGTTATGGCAGAAAGTGAAGAGGAACTAAAAAGCCTCTTGATGAAAGTGAAAGAGGAGAGTGAAAAAGTGGGCTTACAGCTCAACATTCAGAGGGGCGGTCCTAAGATGACGGAGGAATAGGACTGGGAGACCACTTTCTCCCCCACAAATTCATCAAAAGAACATTTCAACGCTGAGCAAATTCTACAAAACAACTTCTGAATTTGTATGGAAATACAAAAAACCTCGAATAGCCAAAGCAATCTTGAGAAAGAAGAATGGAACTGGAGGAATCAACCTGCCTGACTTCAGGCTTTACTACAAAGCCACAGTCATCAATACAGTATGGTACTGGCACAAAGACAGAAATATAGATCAATGAAAAGCCCAGAGATAAATCCACACACCTATGGACACCTTATCTTTGACAAAGGAGGCAAGAATATACAATGGAGTAAAGACAATCTCTTTAACAAGGGAAAACTGGTCAACCACTTGTAAAAGAATGAAACTAGATCACTTTCTAACACCATACACAAAAATAAACTCAAAATGGATTAAAGATCTAAACATAAGACCAGAAACTATAAAACTCCTAGAGGAGAACATAGGCAAAACACTCTCCGACATAAATCACAGTAGGATCCTCTATGATCCACCTCCCAGAGAAATGGAAATAAAAGCCAAAATAAACAAATGGGATCTAATTAAAATTAAAAGCTTCTGCACAACAAAGGAAACTATAAGCAAGGTGAAAAGACAGCCTTCTGAATGGGAGAAAATAATAGCAAATGAAGCAACTGACAAACAACTTATGCAGCTCAATTCCAGAAAAATAAATGACCCAATCAAAAAATGGGCCAAAGAACTAAATAGACATTTCTCCAAAGAAGACATTAGACATTTCTCCAAAGAAGACATACGGATGGCTAACAAACACATGAAAAGATGCTCAACATCACTCATTATCAGAGAAATGCAAATCAAAACCACAATGAGGTACCATTTCACATCAGTCAGAATGGCAGCGATCCAAAAGTCTACAAGCAATAAATGCTGGAGTGGGTGTGGAGAAAAGGGAACCCTCTTACACTGTTGGTGGGAATGCAAACTAGTACAGCCACTATGGAGAACAGTGTGGAGATTCCTTAAAAAATTGCAAATAGAACTACCTTATGACCCAGCAATCCCACTGCTGGGCATACACACCGAGGAAACCAGAATTGAAAGAGACACATGTACCCCAATGTTCATCGCAGCACTGTTTATAATAGCCAGGACATGGAAACAACCTAGATGTCCATCAGCAGATGAATGGATAAGAAAGCTGTGGTACATATACGCAATGGAGTATTACTCAGCCATTAAAAAAATACATTTGAATCAGTTCTAATGAGGTGGATGAAACTGGAGCCGATTATACAGAGTTGAAGTAAGCCAGAAAGAAAAACANGAAGTAAGCCAGAAAGAAAAACACCAATACAGTATACTAACACATATGTATGGAATTTAGAAAGATGGTTATGATAACCCTGTATGCGACACAGCAAAAGAGACAGACATGTTTAGAATGGACTTTTGGACTCTGTGGGAGAGGGAGAGGGTGGGATGATTTTGGAGAATGGCATTGAAACATGTATACTATCGTGTAAGAAACGAATCGCCAGTCTATGTTCGATGCAGGATACAGGATGCTTGGGGCTGGGGCACAGGGATGACCCAGAGAGATGATATGGGGAGGGAGGTGGGAGGGGGGTTCAGGATTGGGAACTCATGTACACCTGTGGCTGATTCATGTCAATGTATGGCAAAACCAATACAGTGTTTTAAAGCAAAATAAAGTAAAAATAAAAATTATGAAAAAAAAAAAGAAAAAGCTCAACATTCAGAAAACTAAGATCATGGCATCTGGTCCCATCACTTCATGGCAAATAGATGGGGAAACAGTGGAAACAGTGTCAGACTTTATTTTGGGGGGCTCCAGAGTCACTGCAAATGGTGATTGCAGCCATGAAATTAAAAGACGCTTACTCCTTGGAAGAAAAGTTATGACCAACCTAAATAGTACATTGAAAAGCAGAGATATTACTTTACCAACAAAGGTCCATCTAGTCAAGGCTATGGTTTTTCCAGTGGTCATGTATGGATGTGAGAGTTGGACTGTGAAGAGAGCTGAGCACCGAAGAATTGATGCTTTTAAACTGTGGTGTTGGAGAAGACTCTTGAGAGTCCCTTGGACTGCAAGGAGATCCAACCAGTCCATCCTAAAGGAGATCAGCCCTGGGATTTCTTTGGAAGGAATGATGCTAAAGCTGAAACTCCAATTCTTTGGCCACCTCATGCGGAGAGTTGACTCATTGGAAAAGACCCTGATGCTGGGAGGGATTGGGGGCAGGAGGAGAAGGGGACGACAGAGGAAGAGATGGCTGGATGGCCTCACTGACTCGATGGACATGAGTTTGAGTGAATTCCAGGAGTTGGTGATGGACAGGGAGGCCTGGCATGCTAGATTCATGGGGTCGCAAAGAGTCAGACACAACTGAACTGAACTGAACTGAACTGAACTGAACTGAGGAGTGGGTCATAGAGGATCTAGCTTTGATTTATGTCATTGAGTGTTCCCCCTATGTTTTCCTCCAAGAGTTTTATAGTTTCTGGTCTTACAAGTATGTCTTTAATCCATTTTGAGTTTATCTCTGTGCATGGTGTTTAGGAAGTGTTCTAATTTCATTCTTGTACATGTAGCTGTCCAGTTTTCCCAGCACCATTTATTGAGGAGGCTGTCTTTGCCCCATTGTATATTCTTTCCTCCTTTGTCAAAAATAAGGAACACATAGGTGCATGGGTTTATTTCTGGGCTTCCTATCTTGTTCCATTGGTCTGTATTTCTGTTTTTGTGCCAGTACCATACTGTCTTGATGACTGTAGCTTTGTAGTATAATTGAAGTCAGGAAGGTTGATTCCTCCACCTCCATCTTCTTTCTCAGGACTGCTTTGGCTATTCAGGGTCTTTGTGTTTCCATGTGAATTTTTTTGTTCTAGTTCTGTGAAAAATGCCATTGGTAATTTGAGAAGGATCACATTGAATCTGTAGACTGTTTGGTAGTATAGACATTTTCACAATATTGATTCTTCCTGCCCGGAAACATAGAATCTCTCTCCATCTGTTTATGTCACCTTTGATTTCTTTCCTTAGTGTCTTATAATTTTCCAGGTACAGTTCTTTTGTCTCCTTAGGTAAGTTCATTCCTAGATATTTAATTCTTTTTGTTGCAGTGGTGAAGAGGATTGATTCCTTACTTTTTTTTTTTCTGATTTTTCATTGTTAGTATATAGAAATCCAAGTGATTTCTGTGTATTGATTTTGTATCCTGTACCTTTGCTAAATTCACTGATTAGCTCTGGTAATTTTCTGATACTATCTTTAGGGTTTTCTGTGTAAGGTATCATGTCATCTGCAAACAGTGAGAGCTTTACTTCTTTTCCCATCTGGATTCCTTTTATTTCTTTTTCTTCTCTGAATGCTGTAGCTAGGACATCCAGAACTATTTTGAAAAAGAGTGGTGAAAGTGGACACCCTTGTCTTGTTCCTGATCTTAGGGGGAATGCTTTCAGTTTTTCACAATTGAGAATAATGTTTGCCATTGGCTATCATATATGGCCTTCACTATGTTGAGGTAAGTTCCTTCTATGCCCATTTTTGAAGAGTTTTAATCATAAATGGGTGCTGAATTTTGTCAAAGACTTTTTCTGCATCTATTGAGAGTATCACATGGTTTCTATCTTTTAGTTTGTTAATATGGTGTATCACATTGATTGATTTGTGTATATTGGAGAATCCTTGCATCCTTGGAATAAACCTAACTTGATCATGGTGTATGAGCTTTTTGGTGTGTTGCTGAATTCTGTTTGCTAAAATTTTGTTGAGAATTTTTGCATCTATGTTCATCAGTGATATCGGCCTGTAGTTTTCTTTTTGTGTGTTGTCTTTGTCTCGTTTTGATATCAGGGTGATGGTGGCCTCATAGAATGATTTTGGAAGTGTTCCTTCCTCTGCAATTTTTTGAAAGTTTTAGAAGGATAGGCATTAGCTCTTCTCTAAATGATAGAATTCTCCTATGAAGCCATCTGGTCCTGGGCTTTTGTTTTCTGGGAAATTTTTTATCACAGCTTCAATTTCAGTGCTTGTAATTGGGTTTTTCATAATTTATATTTCTTCCTGGTTCAGTCTTGGAAGGTTGAACTTTTCTAAGAATCTGTACATTTCTTCCAGGTTATCTATTTTATTGCCATATAGTTTTTCATAATAGTCTCTTATAATCCGTTGTATTTCTCCATTGTCTGTTGTGACCTCTCCTTTTTCATTTCCAATATTGTTGATTTGATTCTTCTCTCTTTTTTATTGATGAGTCTGGCTAAAGGTTTGTCAATTTTGTTTATCTTCTCAAAGAAACAGCTTTTAGTTTTATTAATCTTTACTATTGTCTCTTTCATTTCTTTTTCATTTATTTCTGCTCAGATCTTCATGATTTCTTTCCTTATACTAATTTTGGGGTTTTTCTGTTCTTCTTTTTCCAGTTGTTTTTAGTGTAAAGCTAGGTTGTCTATTTGATGGTTTTCTTATTTCTCGAGGTATGATTGTATTGCTACAATCTTCACTCTTAGAACTGCTTTTGCTGCATCCCATAGGTTTTGAGTTGTCGTGTTTTCATTGTCACTTGTTTCTAGGAAATTTTTTATTTTCCTTTTGATTTCTTCAGTAACCTGTTGGTTATTCAGAAATGTGTCGTTTAATCTCCATGTGCCTGTGTTTCTTAGTTTTCTTCTTCTTGTAATTGATATCTAGTCTCATAGCACTGTGGTCAGAGGAGATGCTTGATTCGATTTCAATTTTCTTAAATTTACTGAGGTTTGATTTGTGACCCAAGATGTGGTCTATCTGGAGAATATTCCATGTACACTTGAGAAGAAGGTATATTCTTCTGCATTTGGATGGAATGTCCTGAAGATATCAATGAGATCCATCTCATCTAATGTATCATTTAAGACTTGTGTTGCCTTATTAATTTCAGCCGGGAGCTGCCATGGGAGATCCCCCCACCCCCACCCCATGACAAGGTCATGTGGAAAAGAACTGTTAAGCAAGGCTTCAGAACTCAAGGGGCTCCCTAGGCTTTCTCGAGCATCTACCCCAAAACCAGAATCTGTCTGTTTTACTGTTTCATGACTTTCCCCAACTCCTCTGACATTAACAGGGAGCTAACCCTGTCCACCTTTCTCTGGAGAAAATTAACTTAGGGCTATAGCTAATAAGTCTCCTGGACATGAGAGGAATATTTCAAATCAAACCCCCGCTATTAGCATTCTAGCTTGCTTGGCAGGTATACCCAGACTCTTGCAGCTATGCATACAATTATGTACAGCCTCCCAACTGTGAGAAGCATGGAAAGCCTAAAACACAGAGCCTTTGAAAGAGTTAAAAGTTATTAGAGTAGTGCTAGTGCTGATGTAGGATTTCATTATTGGGCCAATGCTTGTTGCTAAGTTCCCATATCTCTTATCCACTGCGCACCTAGGAATGCATTAGTTAACATAGTGAGAATGCAAGAAAAATAAGTGTAGCCTTGAATTTAACCATACCAGACTTTTGAGCTAATTGGTTCTTTCTTGTAACTCACTGCACCTTTGCTCTGTGAAAAATGTAACTCTGTTTGGCATTTTCTGAGGCTGACATAGATTAGAAATATGAAGAAAAAACACTTTGAGGGAAAATAAGTTTTCTGGTTGAGCAGCCTTTATCAAAAGAGGGTCATAAAATGTTCACAGGGCTCCAAGGCCAGAAGATACTGTACACAACATCTTTTGTGGGAAAGGTATGCAGGAAAATCATGGTTTCAATAAGGACAATACTGCTGGAATGTTGGGCTGACTCTGTATGACCTTGCATCTTTCATTTCCCTCTATGTACAAAAAAAGTTATATAAGTACCGTTTAAAAATAAAGCTATGGATCTCGCTCATCAAAGCAGCTTGATCTCCTCGTGTCAATCATTTTCCTCCTCTTACTCTCTCTTTCAGGCTAGTTCCCATCTGGAGTACAGAAATCTACCGTGTCTACTTATTTGCCTGGGTTTCTAAGACCTGAACGGGAAGGCGCCTTCACTCCCTCAGGAGACCAGGAGGGCACCTGTGGCCTCACGTAGACGGTGCAAGTCTCTTGTCTTGAGACTTTATTGATTTTCTGTATAAACCAAGGAACACCAGCCTCTTTTCTTCTCTCCTCTATTTTCTTATCTACAACATTCTTAACTATCTCTCTCTCTCTAAATCAATCGCAATTGCCGTCGCCGTTTCTCCTTCAGGTTTCTCTAGATCCTGCCGGGCTTGGACCCCGGCAATTTTCTGTTTTGATGATCTGTCCATTGGTGTGAGTGAGGTGTTAAAATCTCCTACTACTACTGTATTACTGTCAACTTCTCCTTTTATGTCTGTTAGTGTTTGTCTTATTTATTGAGGTGCTCCTCTGTTGGGTGCATAGATATTTACAATTGTTATGTCTTCCTCTTGGATTAATCCCTTGATCATTATGTAGTGTCCTTCCTTATCTCTTGTAATCTTCCTTATTTTAAGGTCTATTTTGTCTGATATGAAGATTGCTACTCCTGCTTTCTTTTGCTTCCCATTTGCATGGAATATATTTTTCCACCCTCTCACTTTCCGTCTATATGCATCTTTAGGTCTGAAGTGGGTTTCTTGTAGACAGCATATATGGGTCTTGTTTTTGTATCCATTCAGCCAGTCTGTGTCTTTTGGTTGGAGCATTTAATCCATTTACATTTAAAGCAATTATTGATATATATGTTCCTATTGCCATTTTATTAATTGTTTGGGGTTGATTTTATAGATCTTTTTTCTTCTCTTGTATTTCTTGACTATATAAGTCCCTTTAACATTTGTTGTAAAGCTGGTTTTGTGGTACTGAATTCTTTTAACTTTTGCTTGTCTGAAAATCTTTTGATTTCTCCATCAATTTTGAATGAGATCCTTGCCAGGTATGGTAATCGTGGTTATAGATTTTTCCTTTTCAGTACTTTAAGTATATCCTGCCATTCCCTTCTGGGCTATAGAGTTTCTGCTGAAAGATCAGCTGTTAAGCATGTGGGATTTCCCTTGTATGTTACTTGTTGCTTCTCCCTGGCTGTGTTTAATATTTTCATTGTGTTTAGTCTTTGTTAGTTTGATTACTGTGCGTCTTGGCATGTTTCTCCTTGGATTTATCCTGTATGTGACTCTTGGACTTGATTGACTATTTCCTTTCCCATCTTGGGGAAATTTTCAACTATAACCTCTTCAAAAATTTTCTCATACCCTTTCTTTTTCTCTTCTTCTGGGACACCTATAATTAGAATGTTGGTGTGTTTTATATTGTCCCAGAGGTCTCTGAGACTATCCTCCATTCTTTTGATTCTTTTTACTTTATTCTGCTCTTCAGAAGTTATTTCCACCATTTTATCTTCCAGCTCACTGATTTGGTCTTCTGCTTCAGATATTCTGCTATTGACTCCTTCTAGAGTATTTTTTATTTCAGTAATTGTGTTGTTTGTCTCTGTATGTTTATTCTTTAATTATTCTTTGTTAACTGAGTCTTACATTTTCTCCATTTTATTTTCCAGGTTTTTTATCATCTTTACTATCATTATTCTGAATTATTTTTCAGGTAGTTTGCCTATTTCCTTTTCATTTACTTGGACTTCTGTGTTTCTAGTTTATTCCTTCATTTGTGTAGTATTTCTCTGCCTTTTCATTTTTTTTTTAACTTATTGTGTATAAGGTCTCCTTTTCCCAGGCTTCAAGGAAAGTTCAATTCTTTCCTTGAAGAAGGTTGAATTCTTTCTTTCTTTTGGTTTCTGCCCTCCACTTTGGCCACCTCATGTGAAGAGCTGACTCATTGGAAAATACTTTGATGCTGGGAGGGATTAGGGGCAGGAGAAGAAGGGGACAACAGAGGATGAGATGGCTGGATGGCTGGATGGCATCACTGACTCGATGGACGCGAGTCTGAGTGAACTCAGGGAGTTGGTGATGGACAGGGAGGCCTGGCGTGCTGCGATTCATGGGGTCACAAAGAGTCGGACATGACTGAACGACTGAACTGAACTGAACTGAAGGTTGGTCTGGTGGTGTGTGTAAGCTTCATATAGGGTGAGATTTGTGCTGAGTTTTTGTTTGTTTGTTTGTTTTGCCTCTGATGGGCAAGGCTGAATGAAGTGGTACTCCTGTCTACTGATGATTGAGTTTGTATTTTTGTTTTGTTTGTTGTGTAGATGAGACTTCCTATACAGGGTGCTACTGGCAGTTGGGTAATATTGGGTCTTGTATTCAAGAGGTTTCCTTTGTGTGAGTTCTCACTATTTGATACACCCTAGGGTTAGTTCTCTGCAGCAGCAGCAGCAGCAGCAGCAGCAGGAGGGTTAGTTATCTGGTAGTCTAGGGTCTTTGAGTCAGTGCTCCCACTCCAAAGACTCAGGGCTTGATCTCTGGTCAGGAACAAAGATTCCACAAGTGGTTTGTTATGGCATTAAGTGAGATTTAACTATCCAAAAATGAAAAACCAAAGATGAACCCCAGACAAGTGGCAGTTACAAAATAATGAAATAATAATTAAAATAATGGAATATACATATATACATATACATCCATGAGCAAAGTAAAAACAGTCCAACAAAAATAAAGTACAGTAGCCTGACGCATTAAACAAAGGAAATTAAAAATTATATTCATCAATTAAGAAAAAAAACTCACTAAAGTACAAACTAGAAAACAAAACTAAAGCAAGGTGCCAAGGAGGAGTAAAGCAATGAAAACAAAACTAACAAATATGTTGAGAGGAAAGGAAAGAAAGAATAGACAAGCAAAGTTAAACAGAGGTAGATGAAGATTCACTACAAGATTAACTGCAAGGGGAAAAGAGCAGTAGGAGAGGCAAACAAAGAAATAAATGTAGAAAAAATATAGCAGGTTTAAAAGAATTAAAAATTAAAATTATAAAAAAGAGAAAAGAAAAAAAATGTAGGAGAAGAAAAAAAAAAGAAAACTTCACAGAATTGCAAAAGACCCATGTAGAGGCAGAGGTTTATAACAACAAAAAAAGTGTGAGTGAATATACACACACATATATATACACCCATAAGCAAAATCAAAGTCCAAACAAAAATAAAGTACAATAGATTAATCCAGAAGGAAACCAAAAATTATATCTACCAGAACAAAATTAACTAAAGCATAAACTAGAAAACAAAATTAAACCAAGGTGCCAATTGGGGAATAAAGTAATGAAAAGAAAACTAACAAATATGTTTAGAGGAAAGGAGAGAAAGAAAAGGACAGAATAGATATGAAAAGTTAAATAGAGGTAGATAAAGAATATTTATATACATTAAAGATTAACTGCAAGGAAAAAGAACACTAGGAAAAGCAAACAAAGGAATAAATGTAGAAAAAATAATAATAGATTTTTTTAAATTAAAATCTAAAAAAGAGAAAACTCCACAGAACTGTAGAAGCCCAAGACAGAGGCAGAGGTTTATAACAACCATAAAAAATGTGACTGAGGGGGAAAAAAGCTCAAAAGCTTAATTGGATTTCATAGAGCCAATAAAATCGACAACTACAATAGAGGAGAGGGAAAAAAGGAAAAGAAAAAAGAATCCAAAAGAATCCGCAGAACAAGTCAAAACATAATAATAACTGCTTTTCTTGAGTCACTGTTGTCAGAGTCCTTTCCCTCGCTGGGAGTCACAGGACACCTTACCTCCCTAGGAGGCCCTCCAACACTGTGCTGAGCTCTGGACCTACTGTGGGGGCAGCTCAAATTCTAATCTGGTCCTACTCCTGTGTATTCTTGCCTCCAATGTCCACAGCTATCAGAACTAGTGCGTTTTCTTCTGTAGGAGTTCTCAATGACCTTTTATATATTCCATAGACACAGTCTGCCTAGTTGATCATGTGGATTTAATCTGCAGCTTGTACAGCTGGTGGGAAGGTTTTGGGTCTTCTTCCTTAGCCATACTGCCCCTGGTTTTCAATTGTGGTTTTATTTTCACCTCTACATGTGGGTCATCCACTGGTGTTTGCTCCTGAGGCTGCCCTGGAGGACTTGGGTTTGCCCCTGTGAGGGCCAGGCGTGGAGGTGGTGCAGCTGCTTGGGTCGCAGGGCTACTCAGGGGAGTTGACAGCCAGGGCAACAGGAAATATAGTGCTCTAGAAGGGTACGGCAACAAGTATTGGCCAGTACGCTCCAGCATTCTTACCTGGAGATACCCTCTCCCTGATAGAGCAGCCTGCCAGGCCACACAGTCTACAGGTCACAAAGAGTCCAACACGAGTGGAGCGACCCTGCACACATCGATGCATGCCTTTCTTTGCCTGTGGCAGCTCTGCCCCAGTGAGAATTGAGCGTGAGGGTGGCACAGCTGCTTGGCTTGCGGGGACCCTGGCGGTGCCAAGTGTGCAGGGACATGGACTGCCTCAGGTGCAGGAGTTATGGCCCTATCAGAGTCTTTTTTCGAGCCTCTTGTAGCTGACAAACAGAAGGCCTCTTTGGCCACTCTTTCTCCATAGCTCTGCCCATTCAGGTACTTAGAGGGCTCCCTTGCTTGGGGTCCTTCTCTACTGATCGGTGCATCAGGCCCTTAAAGGGGCACCCTGGGTGGGGTCCTACTCTGTAGTTCAGTGCATCACGTGTTTGATGGGCCAGCCTCTCCACCTGCCAATGCTGGCAAGTGGGGAGAGAGAGGCTATGGTGATGGCTCCACCCTCTGCATGTGACTTAGCAGTACTGCCTTGCTTCCATGGCTGCCTGGCTTTCCTCCACCAGCATTTCCGACCATGATCTCCTCCTTCACATCCCCTCAATCTGTCTCTCTGCAGTCAACAGCAGCCCTTACTCTGGGATTGCTCCACAATCCCTAAACTCCAGCTCCCAGCCACTGCACCTTCCGGGGAACCAGGGTTCCTGTCCGGGGTATGTATGGCTGTGGCAAGGACTGTCTGATTCTCATTCCATTTAGGCTGCCACAGCTCAGCTGTTTCACTCTCAGCCTTAAATGTTTCTCCTCTGACTCAGACAATTGTCTCAATGTGGGGATTGAACCCCTGCTTCAATTCTCCCACCCGCTGATGGCAGGTCCAGTCCTACCAACACTCCTGTTTTTCCCTCTAGTTCCTGGGCCCTACTGAGTTTTGCATGGTTCTATATATTCTTTTCCACTGGTCAGGTACTCCTGTCCACTCTCAGCTGGTGTCCTGCAAGCATTTGTGTGTCTGAAGGTGTATGTATTCTTGATGTGTCCATGGAGAGAGATGTACTCCATGTCCACCTACTCATCTGCCATCTTGTTCCCCCGTACTCTTTTTTTAAAATTAAGATTTTTAGTTGGCATTTCAGTATCAAACTCTCAAAAATTAATACAATGAATACACAGAAAAGTAGAAGGATAGTGTATGCCTGAAAAGCACCATGAACCAATACAACATAATTTAAGATTTATACAATTTTCACGCAGCAGCAGGGTACAAATTCTATCCAAGTTCCCATAGACTATAAACCAAGAGACACTGGACAGTATCCAAGGACATAAAACAAGTTGCAAAATTTTCATTAGTCTTGTCCGATTGTTTTTCTTTGCTTTTGCTTTTTCTCACTTCTGATTAAATTTATCCTTTGGCTAAAGTTTTTCCACAGACAAAAGGCTGGCAGAGGACATGAGGAATAAGGAGCATAGGGTCCTGCTCCACTTCAGTACCACACAGCACTCTGTACCTCAAAAAGTTTATCTAATATCTGTTAAACCACTGAACAATTTCAAATTAGTTGATCATTATTCAATATTTTATATGTGTAAGGCACTGCAGGGACACAAGATGAGTAAGTCTTTGTGCTAAGGAGGAAGGTCAAGGAAAGAACTCAGTGTTTCAGATTATAAGGCAGAATAAGATAGATGATGTAAAAAACATACCAATTACTCTGGATGTTCAAAAGAAGGGAAAGAATGGAAGGATCAGAAGAGGCTTCATTTGGAAAATGATTTCTAAGATAAGCCTTGAAGGGAAAGTAATAATTTCACCTACAGAAGTGGAGGTACAAGAAACAAAATTAACAAAGTCAGGTAAAAGGACAATATTAAGAGATAGTCAGGTGACAGCTGAATTTTTCAGCTTTGTTGAAAACTAATGCATTAGCAACAAAAGTGTAGCTCCATACGTATTAGCAGATTAAAAATCCTTGAGTTACAGGATAGCAAATTCATACCTAACTTGATAGATCTATTATGCAACCATTTAGATTTTTGAATAGGAAATTAAATGATTTTAATGTCCCTTTGGAAATCTATTCTGAAGAAGTAAGAGACCAGGAGGTCAATGAAGAAGTTGTGAGAGAAATACCACTTAAGAAACAGTGAGGAATATTATTTCACACCTGCTAGGATGGCTACAATGAAAGAGAAAAAAAAAATAGCAAGTGTTGATGGAGAGTAGAGAAACTGGAAGCCTCATACATTGCTAGTGGAAAAGTTAATGGCGCAACCATGACAAAACCTTTGGCAGTTGCTCAAAAGTTACACACAGTTAACTTAGCAATTTCATTCTTAGCTATATACTCAAAAGAATTGAAAAGATATGTTTCTGACATGAAAAAACTTGTACATGAATATTTTAGCAGAATATTTATTTATAACAGCCAATAAGTGAAAAAGTATATTCATCAGCTGAAAAAATATAAATAGTGGTATATCCATACAATAAAATATTACTTGTCAATAAAAAACAAGGACATACTGAGGACATACATGTTACAATATGAATGAAACTTGAAAACATTATGATAAGTGAAAATGCAAAAGGCCATACACTGTAAGATTCCATTTAAATAAAGTTTCCAGGACAGGCAAATTTACAAAGACAGAAAGTGGATTAGCGGTTGCCATAAGGATAGGCAAAGGGATAAATAAACTACTAAGTATGGGGTTTCTTTTCGGGGTGATGAAAAAATTCTGGAATTAGTATTCACGATGGCTGCATAATATTGTGAATATATTTAACAATCACTAAACTGCATACTTTAAAATGGTCAAATGGTGAGTTTTATGCTAAATTTATCCCATTTTTTAAAAACAAAGAAGAAATACTGAAGAAATAAACTACAATGGTAGTCATGTGACTAGAAGGACAAATGAGGGAAATGTTAAGAAATTGCAGTCTACTTTTTTTTTTTTTTTAATGTTTAGGCTTTCTTTGTTAAAAGTCAGGAGTTGATATTAAGCACAGCCAATAATTTTGAAATTAATATGTTAACAGGAAAGCTGCCATGAAGCACAACATGAATTTCATAATTTGAACTCTACTGAGATATAGAAGCATTATTTTTTTACAGACATTTTCAACTACACAGTCAGTTTAATAATGAAAGGCAAGCTTATATCCCATCTGTCATGCACATTCCGTTAAAGTGTATGATATTGGTGATTTCTGAAAAAATTAGTTGTTGGATTAGCAGCAAATTTTTTACTAATTAATTTTTATTGAAGTATAGTTGTTTCACAATGTTAGTTTCTGCTGTACAGCAAAGTGAATCAGATATACATGTATACATATGGGAAATAGATGAGGAAACAGTGGAAACAGTGGCTTATTTTATTTCTAGGGGCTCCAAAATCACTGCAGATGGTGATTGCAGCCATGAAATTAAAAGATGCTTACTCCTTGGAAGGAAAGTTTTGACCAACATAGACAGCATATTAAAAAACAGAGACATTACGCTGCCAACAAAGGCTATGGTTTTTCCAGGAGTCATATATGGATGTGAGAGTTGGACTATAAAGAAAGCTGAGTGCCAAAGAACTGATGGTTTGAACTGTGGTGTTGGAGAAGACTCTTTTCTTGGACTGCAAGGAGATCCAACCAGTCCATCTTAAAGGAAATCAGTCCTGGATGTTCATTGGTAGGACTGATGCTAAAGCTTAAACTCCAATACTTCCACCACCTGATATGAAGAGCTGACTCATTGGAAAAGACCCTGATGCTGGGAAAGATTGAAGGTGGGAGGAGAAGGGGATGACAGAGGTTGAGATGGTTGGATGGCATCACCAACTCAATGGATATGAGTTTGGGTAAACTCCAGGAGTTGGTGATGGACAGGGAGGCCTGGCATGCTGCAGTCCATGGGTCACAAACAGTCAGACATGACTGAGGAACTAAACTCAACTAATATCAGAGATTTTAACTTGTAAAAAAAAAAAGCTAAAATCAAAGAAACATAATTAGATATAGGAAATAGAGAAAACATGCATTAAAAAGCAAGAGCTAGTTTGTGTAGAAACACAACAAATTCAGTTTGAACCATGGATTCCAAATATGTTGTTTGGGTATTTATACTGAGATTAATGAATTACTATTAAAATAATGTATATACTAATTCAGCGGGTGAGAGATTATACTTTTAAACACATATAACATTGGAAATTTTGAGAACTACAAGTCCGCAAATCAACTATTAGAAAAGGTAAAGCCATCCTCATGGAAAGAATCTACAATATTAATTTTAGAATTGGAAGACACCTTCACATTCAAAATCCCAGGGTTCTACCATTTCAATATCTCTTATCATGTTTCCACTCAAAACACTTCTTCACAGGTTTTTTATGAAAGAATATAAAAGACAGTCCCCATCTTCAAAGAAGTTCATCAAAGTGCAGAGCAAAAAGAAAGGCAGAAAGAAGGTAAATACCTAACATTCAGAAAATATGTTGAAGCATATTGGGTTTCCAAGGTAAATACTCAATTTACCCAGAATTTATTAAGTACCTCGTATCTTTCAGGACTCTGAAGTACTCTCTGAAGGGTGTAAAATGTAAGTAAATACAAGCATTATAGTTAAGGACACTGGAGGCTGGAGACGGAGTAGTTTTGCTTCATGTAGCTATCTATGTGTGAGCAATAAGGGGATGGAAACTCAATGAATGCTGTAGGGATTCAAAGAGGGAAAAGATCATCCTGAATTTCTAGCTCTGAATTTCTAGCTTCTTGTCTAGCAAGATAAGTATCAGAAAAGGAACCTTAAGAATATGTTCTTAAGGTCCTGAACAAGTTCAGGGCTTCCCTGGTGGTCCAGAGATTAAGAATCCACCTACGAATGCAGGGCACACTGGTTCAATGATTCTTGGTCTGGAAAGGGATCATGCCCCACTTGCCCCACATGCTGCAGGGCAACTAAGGGTGTGTGCCACAACTACTGAGCTCAGGTGCCCTAGAGCACATGCTTCACAGGAGAAGTCACCGCAATGAGAAGCGCACAACTGCAACTAAAGCATAGCTCCCCCACTCCACCACAACTAGAGAAAGCTGGCACACAGCAAGGAAGACCCAGTGCAAGCAAAAATAAATAAATCTTTTAAAACAAGAATATGTTAGTTTAGGAGGCAGAACTGGCAGCAGTAGGTTGGTTCTAATCAGGGGAACCAGTTTAGATAAAATCATGGAGGCAGGAAGGCAGGCACACAGTACATTGGAGGAAGGCTGGAAGATAAGTTTTGAAACACANTTAGAATATGTAAATGTTCTTTGCAGCTTCAAATGGTTGAAATAGCAAAAGATCAGAAAGTAAGGATTCTTGTAGTATCAACCCAAGAATTTGGGATTTCACTTTGTTGGTCCTACCAAATGAAACATTCCTTCTTCCAACATAGTTTCTTAAATTTCACACCTTTAGAACTAGAAGGAATTTATAAAAGACAAGATCTAGTTCAAGTCTTTCACTTTTAAGATGATGAAATCTATGCACATGGGTGACCATTCACTCTCAAGAGTAAAGGGCTGAGTCTGCTCTTGATCCAAGGTCTCCTGATTCTTAGTCCAGTCCTTATCCCTACATAGAAAAAGTCATTGATTTTGTGATGGAGATCCTATCCACATGTAACTATACGAGTGACAATTTCCTAAGCAATTTACCACAGATGAATGCAAAAGATTGAAAACCTATAAGGTAATCTATCTAGCTCATCTCTTCATAGATTCTGCCTCTTCCTTAAATTTATGAAGAGCTAGGAGTCATCTTTGTTGATGCGACCAGGTATGGTCATTAAACTCCCTGAAAATTTAGAATCTAGACCAAATAAAGTGTGTTGATTCAGTAGGTGTCAATATTTTTCCATGTCTCTTCATGGGAGGTATTGTTTTGACTTTGAGCCATTAATTTTCTTTAAGTAAACATATATATAGAGTAGAGAGTAAAGAGCATTTATCCAGGTTTATTGTGATACTGTTTGATTCCCAACATTATTCTTCTCCCAGATGATGAAATTAAGCCAAACAGCACTTTTAAATATATTCCCTTGCAATTATTTGCTTAGAGATGAGCATGTGATTTGAGTTGGCCTAATTAGCTTACAATCCCATGAGTTTAACTGGGTTATACCTGGCTTTATTTCTTTGTTTTCCAGAACCCCTCATCCTGAGTGATATAACTTTTTTCCTTTTTTTTTTAAGATTTTTTTTTATGTGGACCATTTTTAGAGTTTTTATTGAATTTGTTATAATACTGCTTCTGTTTTATGTTTTGGTTTTTTTGGCCTTGAAGCACATGGGATCTTAGCTCCTTGGCCAGGGATCAAACCTTCACCCCCTGCACAGGAAGGTGAAGTCTCAACCACTGGATCTCCAGGGAAGTCCTTGATGTTTTTTTTTTCTTTTCTGGAACTGCAAATCCAGTCATCAAATTCAAACCAGTTTCTTCTCTTTCCTTTTGTCTTCCCTCTCCCCATCTTTCAATTTCACACAAACAAGGAAGCATGTAGTACCAATCAAGGACTGTAATCAAAAGGAAAAAGAGCCTTTGATGAATTCCACAGTGACAGTAAAGCAGAGAAAAAAATAAAATCGGGGTTCTTACTGACATCACCAAACCACTAAATCAACCAACTCCAGAGCCAGTCCTGCCCCTGGAAATCTAATTGAAGTCATAATGATCTTAGGAAGCTAGCTTGAGTCAGAGATTTCTATCTTTTTTTTTTTTTTTTTTTGCACAAAATATCTTGAATAATTTAAGCCATCCTTACTCTAAACAAAATAACCCAACTTTCTTTTGATTTCCCAAAAGCCAACTGACTTGTCTGAACTCTGAATTCTAATTTGAGTTTCATAAGTGTATGTACTGATCAGCAAGGATATGGCCTTTGCAGAGATTAGCAATGCATTTCTGACAGGCCCTGTATATCTCTGATTATAAATTAGGACTAACTGGCATCACAGTGTTCAGTCACCTATGAAGATTTTGTGGGTTTTCTTGGCTGCACTCTGCAGCATTCAGGATCTTAGTTCCCTGACTGTGCCCCCTGTATTGGGAGTACAGAGACTTAACCACTGGACTACCAGAGAAGCCCCACCTATGAGTTTAATTTTATGCCTCTTTTCTCAGAACTACCTTATCCCTAGATGAAAAAACATCCTGTTTTTTTAGGACTTTAAAATTAGTAAGATAATCATGGGCCAGATGTTTACTTCATGCAATGTGAGTATATTAATCTGTATTCAAAACTATACTTTAAAAAGATGAATCACATAAACTTATTTAAAGTGTAAGAGTAATCATCTCCAAAAATACATAAATAGCTAATTTTCTCTGTAAATTTTACTGACTTCCATTTATTCCATCCCACCACCACCCCTCCCCTCAATCAAGAAAAAAATGCAACAGCTAATATGCACTTTAAAAATACCTCCAAAAGTAACTGTTCTGTCTTAGCCCAAGCCATCTCAGATTAGAAATATCTTTCTTTTTATTAAACAGCCTCGACTGTAAGATTATGAGAAAATCTACTTGAGGAATAACGGCTTAAGTCTGAATTTAACTTCTTTCATCTCTTTTGGCGATCTGGTAAGTCCATACTGGATTTAGTTTAGGGAATACTAATATGTCACCTTCACTCTTTATCTAAATTCCCGGATCTAGACTATCTATCTCACGGACTACTTCATACCGTACTCCAAGCACTGTAACATATCCTCTGTCCCTCGTTCTGGTAGGGGTACCTTTTCTTTACGTTTTTTCGTTTTACCGACAGGCCCCTCCGGAATGTTTATCGACACTTTTCTTCTCTTCGTTTTTCGGTTCCTCTTTTCCTTTCTATATTCGTAGACTTACGTCTCAAGGTTTCTTATCGTTCTTCTCTATTCTTTCGGAAGGATTCTCTAGCTAGGTTTCTTTATCTCCTTTTGTTGTCTTACCCTTTCTGATCTCTAGAGAAGTTCTTTTGATCTCTATGGTTCCCTTGTAAAGTACGTTTCTACCCGAGCTATTTCCTGTCTTTACCATACCTGGATTGTCTTCGTCGTCTATAATTCTTCTCCACCGTTCTTATGTGTCTTCTTGGCATGTTTTTTCTAGAAGTACTGGTTCTATTAGTGCTACCACACTAGTGAGTAGATCTCGGTCTGTAGGACCTTACACTTCAGTTCACCCGGAATCTTTCGTAGTGATACTTGTTTCGATCACCTCCACTACCTTAAGGTCATCTCGATAAAGTTTAGGATTTTCTACTACGACACTTTCACGACGTGAGTTCTACGGTCGTTTAAACCTTTTGAGTCGTCACCCGTGTCCTTACCTTTTCAAGTTAAAAGTAAGGTTAGGGTTTCTACCCGTTACGGTTTCTTACGAGTTTGATGGAGTGTCAACGTGAGTAGAGTGTACGATCGTTTCATTACGAGTTTGCAGAGGTTCGGTCCGAAGTTGTTATGTACTAGACACATGAAGGACTACAAGTTCGACCAAAATCTTTTCCGTCTCCTTGGTCTCTAGTTTAACGGTTGTAGACGACCTAGTACCTTTTTCGTTCTCTCAAGGTCTTTTTGTAGATAAAGACGAAATAACTGATACGGTTTCGGAAACTGACACACCTTGGGTTATTTGACCTTTTAAGAAGTTCTCTACCCTTATGGTCCGGTGGACCGGACAGAGAACTCTTTAGACATACGTCCAGTCCTTCGTTGTCAATCTTGACCTGTACCTTCTTGTCTGACCAAGGTTTATCCCTTTCCTCACGTAGTTCCGACATATAACAGTGGGACAATAAATTGAAGATACGTCTCATGTAGTACTCTTTGTGACATGGTCTTCTTTGTGGTCGACCTTAGTTCTAACGGCCCTCTTTATCGTTATTGGAGTCTATACGTCTACTGTGGTGGGAATACCGTCTTTCACTTCTCCTTGCTTTTTCGGAGAACTACTTTCACTTTCACCTCTCACTTTTTCAACCGAATTTCGAGTTGTAAGTCTTTTACTTCTAGTACCGTAGGTCAGGGTAGTGAGGTACCTTTATCTACCCCTTTGTCACCTTTGTCACCGACTGAAATAAAAACGCCCAGGTTTTAGTGACGTCTACCACTGACGTCGATACTTTAATTTTCTGCCAATGAGAAACCTTCGTTTCAACACTGGTTGGATCTATCGTATAAGTTTTCGTCTCTATAATGAAACGGCTGATTCCAGGCAGATCAGTTCCGATACCAAAAAGGTCGCCAGTACATACCTACACGCTCAACCTGACACTTCTTCCGACTCGCGGCTTCCTAACTACGAAAACTTCACACCATAACCTCTTCTGAGAACTCTCAGGGAACCTGACGTTCCTCTAGGTTGGTGAGGTAAGACTTCCTCTAGTCGGGACTCTAAAGAAACCTTCCTTACTACGATTTCGACTTTGAGGTCATAAAACCGGTGGAGTACGCTTCTCAACTGAGTAACCTTTTCTGAAACTACGAACCTCCCCAACCCCCGTCCTCCTCTTCCCCTGCTGTCTCCTAATCCACCGACCTACCGTAGTGACTGAGTTACCTACACTCAGACTCACTTGAGATCCTCAACCACTACCTGTCCCTCCAGACCGCACGACCTTAAGTACCCCAGCGTCTCAGCCTGTGCTGACTCGCTGACTTGACTTGACTTGACTTGTCCTTTTATGATTATATGGAGAGTTAAACCTCGTAGAAGTAATTTCTTCCTTTCTTCCTATACCAAGTAGGATCTATTCACTGTTAACGTATCGAGTATAAGGTCATAAACCACCTAGACAATGTTTTACATTTCATTTATTAAAGTCGATAACCTTACGAAACATACATAAATAGAATGTTCAAGGGATCTTTTGTAAAGTCGATTGAAACTGTATACGCATATAAAGGGTGAATTCAATGGATTCCCAGAAGTAAGAAAGACATAATTTCATCAAGACAAAATAAATCTCCTCCAATTACATTTAACAGTAGACACGGGGGTACCTCCGAAGTCACATTCGAGTGAAACATCGAAACGAAGCATCCTGTTGAAGAGTCACGACCTACATTTATTTCACTGACACAAGAGGTCTAAAGTAATCTGTCAAGACTGACGTCTATAAGACGGAGTAACGATCTAACACTATCTAACACACAGAATCAAAACGAAACCTTTTATACCAGGGGAACACATTCATCTCTAGCTAATATCGTACGTTTCCGTTATCACGTCGTCTTTAATAGAGACTTTATGGGACTACAAAGGTAAATCAACCTTAGTCTTTAATTTTATGGACCAAACTTCAACCAGTGAGGACCGGGTTGTGAAAGGTGTTAAGGACGTGGGAGTACCGGTTCCTAGTGACCCTTTTTTGGGGGGAGTTTAACTCCTACCTCCTATACCCGTAGTCTTACCGTGTCCCGCCACCGTTAATAGACGTTTCGTTAGTATCTGAACTCAGGACAAAGACATTAATATAGTAATCCCAACAAGCCTACTAAAATCCGGTTACTGTGGAACTTTGAATTGTTGTGAGTAACTCCAGTTATTTTCTTGACGTAAAACTTTTTATTTTCCTTGTCAATTTTTATATAATCCAATATAAGAAAGGAGAATTACGTAGAAACAAAAGAAGGAAAACGACAGGGACTTTTTACTGTGTCTCTTAACCGTCAGTGACAGAGATCCTGTCCTCTTTAGTTTCCATTATTTTAGATAATCTCCCTCACGTCCCTTGTGTCCGAAGGTCCCGAACAAGTCTAAAATAACTTTGACTTACTTTATGTTAACTCCATTATTTGAAAATGTCAATTTTCTCGACATAGTTTATTTCCTAATAGAATTAATTAATCTTTCATAGGGACGTAATAAGAAGTTCTAAGACAAGTACTCCTATAGAGTAAGTAAGAGTCCGTTTTTGAATGACACCACTAGGACTCCTTTTTATATTCGGTCCAGTTGACATCCCTTTTATCTCTTTAACTGGGTGGGACAGTGAATACTAGGGAGAGACGAGTCATGGTAGAGAAGAGGAACGGGAGAGCGAAGACAAGGGAGGACACTCGTGGGTTCTGGGAATCGTGAAGTCTAGAAAAGAATAAAACTTGATTTGAGAGTTAGAAGGAAAATTTTGTAGACAGTTATTGACCGTTGACCTTTTGTTTTCTTTTGAATGGATTAAGATTAGATTACATTTAAGGACACAGACTAAGAATATTAAATAAGGAGGACCCTTATTTATGGACTAAAACTACACTTGGATTTTTGCATTAGGGGGTGTCACCCTTTGAGGACTCTGAGAGTCAGTTTGGTGTATCCAGACTGGACTGGTTTCGGTTCAGTCGTAAACCACAGAACAAATAGGACGGGACCCTTTCAGGTATGAATGGACTTAAGCTTGAAGTACTAGGAACCCCCCTCGATGAAGTTGGAGAAGTTACGACTCCCCGAACAAACGAAGGGTCCGCTATCGACGAAACGTATATTATTAGACTCTTTTTCCCTCTTTCCTGCTTTCCCCGTCCCCCTTTCCTGTTTTCCCTCCTTCTTTCTCTTTCTTTTTATAGCACCTTTTTTCACTTTCTTGTACAACTATGGTAATAAAGTACTTTCTCTCTAAACCCCAAACACCGACCTACAATATGTATCAATAATATTTCTGTTCCCTGGAATGAACTGTTATCCTTCAGTTTCAGATGTAATATCAGTAACGTGAAAATTAAAAACTTTTCTTGTCCACATAATTTTAAATGGAATTACATTCCGGAACTAAAAAGACGGAGAGGTCTTGTCTCCTATTTAAATATCCTAAACCTCTCTCATCTACTGGTTATTCATAAAATACTAACTCGCTAACTAAATAGTCGAGACATAATGGGCTTAGGAATAACGATCTCGTCTACACAAAATGTTGAAACGATGAGTTTTACACTTGGAGGAACTGTGGTCGTTGTAGTGGACCCTTGAACGGTCTCGATATTCGGGACAGGTTTTAGGTGACTTAGTTTTGGACGAAAACTTGTTCTAGGGGTACACTAAGTATACGTGTTTTTTCAAATTCTTTACTCCGAATGTATTAATAATTTAAATAGTCACCTTGCATGTAGTTTCTAAACAGGGAAACTTTAGACCTATGTTTATATACTTTTCTTTACTTCGTAATTTCTAAGGTATTAGATATTAAAATCGGGGAATTTTAAAATAAAAATTAAAATTTATATCCATTATAACTTCCTTTCATCTTTCTTTATTTGGATATGAAGTAAGATTACGATGATACAAATGAAAACCATACTATAAGGATCAGAAACAAGGGTACTTGTTCATAAAAACTATGAACAATACGTTAAATTTAACATAAAATTTATAGTAATCAGAATAATATTCACTTTGTATCTTTACGTTTATTCTTTTTTGGGGTGTTTTGGGTAGACATTAAAACAGAAGATGAAATACTAAAACTCCATCTAGGAAACTCGAAAAAGTGAACCCTGTTTTAACGTACATTATAAAAATTAGAGAAAAGATGAATAATTATATGTTACTTATAAAAGGTATAAGAAAAGATTTTACAATTGTTTATGTTTAAAATACTAATACCGTGTCCATGACTTTAGAGAGAAAAACCCGGTGATATTTATCATAAACTAACTTGTGGGAACTTCATTCGTAAAACCGTTTAAGTTAATAAAAGATCTTATTTAAGGATCGTACCTCCAGTGAGTATAGGAAAACTAGTAGAAATAAAAAAA